>WFKH01010211.1:818634-829044 GCA_016163765.1 Magallana hongkongensis
TAAGGAGGCAGGGTTAAACAATCCTATACAATCAGAAACCGTCTTAAGGAGGCAAGGTTAAACAATCCTATACAATCAGAAACTGTCTTAAGGAGGCTGGGTGGTCAACAAATAGCGATCAGATCCACCCTAGTTTAGCTTTAAATTTAAATACTCGTATTTTCCAAAATCTTCATAGAGAGCTCTTCTTTTCAAGGAGCTGTCTTAAAAACGCCACGATGATCCATACTGTATATCTTTCCTCTGGTTGACAATATCTACAGCACACTACCCAAGAGTGCAAACACCATCATAAAAACCACAAGGAGTTTACAATTCTTTCACTTGATGTGCAAGTATCGAAACAATCAAAGAAATACATTTGACAGTTATATGATTGTGATGTTATGGGATGTCTAGACATGCTTTAATTTGTTTGTGTATACCTATTTAAAATTTATTGTTTGTTCAACCTTAGTTGAAAATGCATTTGATGTGATTGTGATGTTACGGGAAGCCTCTCTAAATGATAGATAATGCGTCAGTCAATGCAATGAAAAAATCAATATTAATGATACTAATCCGAATGTGTCAATTTCATTCCCTCTTGTTTATAAAATTATAAAAATCATTGTATATTTTCATGGTATAAAAAGGAACACTGGCCAATGCCGTAGGACCTATTCCTTTATTCAAAGAAGGTTGAAAGACGTCTTTAAGGAAGGAGTCTTTTCTGGTTTTCGACTTATCAAACGTAAATTTGATTAATTGTCCATTAAATCAATATGAAAGGAAATTAAAATAGTATATTTTTCTTTCTTATTTACTATCATACAACATAGCATAGAAATAGTAATCAATGTTTAGAATCTAACAAGGACTATATTTTTGGCGGAATATTGGCGTAGGAAAATAGCACATGTTTCGCAATTCAGAATTGCTGTAGATTAATGAGTCTGTTTTAGCATTTTTAAAACAATAACATTAATGTTGGATTTTTTTAACTAATGTGAATTAACGATATGATACTTGGGTTTCAGAATTAGTTTTTAAAATAAGATTTGCCTATCAAATTACATTTTTAAAAGCTTTTTAAAGCGCCCATTCTATACATTGATTTGTGTGAAATATCACTAAAATCAGTTTTTCTCTCTTGTTAAATGGTCAATATATTAGCTTTTCTGTCAATTTATACCTTTATATAAAGTCTTCATAATACGTAAAAATCAGAAATATTTTAATATTGGAAGCATAAAAAAATAATCAAAATATCTTCAAAATTTAAGAAAATTAGAGGAAATGCGGGCTAAGCAATATCAATTTTAGTTTCAATATTTATTCCAATTTAGCAGTATAAGCTGATAGACATTCTGAAATTCTATCATTTCATTGAAGAATAGAATCTTCATATCTTAAACAGATGTCTGCAAAGAACTACATATATTTTTATCATCCTTTAAGTTGAGGAAAAAGGTAGTGACCTTGACCTGACCTTTATGCGAAAACAAGGAGGTCAAATTTGATTAAACTGATAAAATCATTTGGTTATATGATTTGTTTTACTGTGTCAAAACTTCATGAATTTCTTATTATAAGAAGTATGTTTGATAACGAGAAGACTCCTTCCTTAAATTATCGGTGTGCAATACATGTGTCGCCCCTCAGAATACAAACAATCAAGACGAAACGACACTCTCTAAGAAATTATATGAAAGCACGAGCAGAAAATATAACTGAAGTCTTGTTTGAAGAAAATATAAGGGATTTTTTTTTTGTTAATAGCAGTAATCTGGCACTCATATATGGCAAATACAGTAAATTAAACAGATTAAAGAGATTGCAAAAGACAAACAATTTCAATCTATCAAACCAATATTTAAAAGCACTAAATTTTTTGTGTGAAAATACATTTTCCTTTTAAATTATTCAAAAATCTTTACATAATGCGACCACAAATGTTTCAATCATCTGATGACAGACTAGACATATGAATAAGAGCTTTTAAGCAAACTTATCAAGAGTCACGTACGCCATTTTTATGATTGCTGCAGTATTTTAAAAATTTTAAAAAGGTATGTTACGTACTGATATATAATAGTTCGACTATGAGGTAAATGCTATCCATTCTTGTTAAACCTTTAAGATGCCTAGGTCTCTATTTACAGTCTATAGCTTCCTGGTAGAAGATTTCATGATTAGTATTCACAAAAAAGAGGACAAGAAGAATGGGAAGATGCCATCAAGTGTGTTTTTTACGTGTTTATTCCTGTTAGTCCTCTTTGTTCAGACGATATACACAGAAAAGGATATATGTACCTCGTCTAACTGTGTGGAGGGCAGGTGTGTGAACGGCACATGCGAGTGTGACACTGGTTGGGCACCTCCACAATGTAAACATTGCACGGGAATAATCAGGTAAGGCATGTTAATGTCAGGAACGCTACGTCAAGATTAACATATAATCCATTTAGTCAATGAAATGTTACTGGAAGGTTATGATAGGTGACTGAATGGCATAGTTCTGAAATTCAGTCACATGGAATATCATTTCAGTCACCTTTCAGTTGTGTGCATCATATCGTAAATTGAACGCCCATTATGTTTCTGTACATCGTCTCGTTATCGTTAATAGGTTGTTCAAGAAAAAAATTACTGGGAATAGACTCTTATCATTTCATTTATCACAACGACCATTTTAGTAAGCCCTCTCTAATGCATCTCGCAGTATCAATTATTGTTTAAGTATACAAAATGCATACATTAAATTTATACCTTAATTCATACCCTTCTCAAAATTGATTTGATGTAACACACCACCACCTCCTCCACCCTACTTACATCTTTAACAAATCAACACAGCTTCGATTTTATAATCACAAGCTATAAAATGTGGCCATTTTATTCTGTTTCATATTTTCAAAAAATAATGAAATATCCATAGATACCTTCGCTTAAGGCCCTCTATCATACGGTGTAATTCTTTAGGCCATCACTGTCTCTTTGGTGATTCTCTAGAAAAGTGCAAAAATAATAGTGGGATATCAATAAATCTCTTAAGTTTATGTTTAAGTGTTTTGGTATTTTGTAGGCAGTCTATCTTACGTATCCTCTCTGTGTCATATAAAAACATTTTTTATAAAGATGTGCTCAGCATCAAATATTTGTTTATTAACAGTAAAGTTACATTGATTACTACCATGTAATAAAATTTCTACAGATACTGGTATGATAAAATTGTGTACAGTATGTAACATTATTTACCTTTGTATGGCATATTTTGGACAAGAAAGAAAAAAGTGTTCAGTATCTTCATATAAAATACCACAATACTGGCAAGATGGGTCTTCATTTAAGAAATCTTCATATAAGTGTGCATTTAAGTTACTTGCTTTTTTCTCAGTTGACAATGTATTATATTTTCTCTTCTGGGTCCATGGTCAACAGTTTGTTTTTCTTTGGAAGATTTTTGTTGAACTTTGATTTAAATGAGGCAACTGAAGAACAATCTTTAGTGTCTTGTGGTAATTCATTCCAAGCTTTGATAGTAGATGGTAAAAAGCTATTATAGTGTGATGTTGTTCTTAAAATAGGAATTCTATATGTCATAATACTTGTTCTCAAATTATAATTATTCTGAAAGTACATACAAGGTTCAACCATATCTCTAAGATACTGAGGTGCGTATCCAAAAATGATTTTATAAAATAAAACTAATTTATGTTTTTTACGACGTTCACTCAATAGTCCCCAACCCAGTCCTTTATACAATTTTGATCTTGAGGAGTTACATCTCATGCCTGTAATAATTCTCCCAGCTTCAATTTGGACATCTTCTAATAATTTACAACTTTTATCAGAACAATTATCCCATACAATGTCTCCATATTCTAGACTAGTCTTATGAATGCAAGGTAAACTTTAATCAAATATTTCCTGTCGACTTTATACTTAAGCATTCGTAAAATGTTAAGGCGGGTACAGGCTTTTTTAAAAACTTGTAAGTGCATGGTCCATTTACCATCTGATTGAAATAAAATCCCTAAATGTCTATGTGAATGTTCATTACGAATTATAGGACCATTTGTACCAAATGTTATATTAGGATAAAATATATTTTTCCTAGTAAAATCAACATTCACTGTTTTGCTTTGATTAAAATCCACAACCCACTTCTTTGACCATTGATTAACTATCTAAGTCAGTTACTAAAAAAGTGGTTGCTTGATCAACATTGTTATCAACCACTACAAGTAATGAAGTATCATCAGCAAATAATCTTAATAAAGAATAAAAATGGACCCAATACTCAGCCTTGTGGTACACCTGCATTCAAGCTTACTGTTCTTGAAGTATAACCATCTAACACAACTGCCTGTTTTCTATTTGTAATATAATTTTCCAACCATCCCAGAATATTACCATCAAGACCAATATTTTTTAATTTGTATAGTAAACCCTTGTGTCAAACCCTATCAAATGCTTTTGATACATCACAAAACACAAATCTTATATCTTAGCCGTTATCTAAGTGTGATATGATATGATTATAAGAACGAGTGCACTTAAGTAGAGAATGTGCCCTTTTTCAATGCCGTTTTTATGTAGAAAATATCAACAATTTGCTTTTTTCCTTAATATTTAAGCACTGATGGATACTTCTGATTTGAATGCACGCTTAACTTCACCAAAATTAGCATACATTTTAAACAATTGAGGATTTATAAATGCCTATAGACAATCTAAATCCGGAAAAATCAACCGAACCTATTTGAATTGTGTCTATTTAAATCAGAGGGAGGAGACATATTATTCTGTTGGCGGATCAATTGGCGCGTTTGCTGAATTATACTCTATGCATTATTTTATGTCTGGAAAAAATCGAATAAAGCTTTGAAGTTGCATATTAGCATAGTGATCAAACAAACAAAGTCGCTGGAAAGCGATTTAAAACATGTCAGTGTTTTACAGTGAGCACATTTGACAAACGTCTACCTGGATAGAACCCACGTGACTATTTGAAATAATTTATTCTATACGTGGGTTCAACATGGGTCACGCAGGTAATAGCTCTCGCTTGCTATAGGAAAAACCTTGAAATTTTCATACATTTTTCCTTTTTTAAGTACCAGTTTAATGTTCTACAGACTTCTTACTTTCACAGGAGTTTTCTAAATGTATAATGCGTCTTTTGTCTTTTCCACAAGTTTGTACACAGTTAGGCTGACGGTAAACAATGGCTTTGAAATGAATGCTCGTCCTCGATTTACTATATAAAATCACGAATGTCAGCTGACCCCTACTATGTTGCAAAGCTTCGTGCTTTTTTGATACACTAAATTCAGCGCTAAAACTTGTTGATTCTTAAGGTTTAAATATCAATAGATGATGTGAGATAAAAAATTATGCTTAACTTGAATCTTTATTTTTTAACTTTTTACCGTGGCCCATAAGTGCACTCGTTCTTTCCACAAGCTGGTTAACTGTCGAGTCTCTTGGTTGAACAGGTTGGGAACAATTCCCCTATAGCGAGACAGTCTGGCTAAAGCGAGATCATCCCTCTTTACAGTAGTAAAAACATTCCCGTAAATGCGAGATTTTCATGTTGTATTTCAAAAAAATGAAAAATTCCAATAAAAAAAAAATCCGGGTAAGAAAAGCAATGTGAAGCAATTTTACTTTCCAAGACTGACCTTTGTGGCCTAAAATATCAGTGCTCCATTGCTGCAAACAAAAATAGGATGGATTTCATATCGAGGAAATCGTGAGTATTCTTGCATTGAACGCAAATTTTCCAATTTAAAGCATGTTTTTTCTTCTTCTAAAACGGAAATTCTCCGAGTTTGTGTTCATTTTGATGACACTGCAAGAGAAATTAAATAACATGCAACAATTACTGGTTGCTTTTGCTTTTATATTTTGATGTCAACACGACCATGAAAACTACGGAAGGTTGTACCAGCAAAATTTTTTACACCTATGGTAAACAAATATTTTTCAGAAAAATAAATAGATTTTTGTTTTGAAATAAAAAATTCAATGCAAAATAAAAAAATGATGAGAGGAAATTGATGAACTAGATTTTTATACAAAATGAATAAAATTTTGAACGAATAATTCTTGGTACGACTTAACATGTTAACAAGATAATCACATTTAATACCGCTAGAGGCTTCCGTAAGAAATCTGCTGAATAGATTTAGTTTATAACTGGATTTCAGTGAAACGCAGCTGTAAATATCTAAGTTTGAAACAAACATGTAGTAAGTGAGCCCTTATTATCAATAAAATGTGAAAATATTCTTCCGCATATTCTTCTGTTTAAAGAAAACAATATAATAATGAAAAAATGTGTCAAATTCTCGCATTTACGGGAATGTTTTTATTACGATCTCGCTTTAGCGAGACTGTCTCGCTATAGGGGAATTGTGCCCAACCTGTTGAAAAACCAGATTGTACTCGAGATATAATGTTGTGCTCATGAATAACATTATATATATGTTTGAATAAGATTTTTTCCATAATCTTCCATGTTATAAAAGTTAATGAAATTGGCCTGTTATTACTAGGATCTTAATTATTACTTTTACTAATTACTATTAATCTTTTATTACTTCTTTGGTGATTCTCTACAGATAAGAAAAGTGCAAAAAAATAATAATGGGAAGTTTTCTGACGATGTTCGCAACATCCACTACCAGCTAAACATGCTCCTCACCTTTGTCCTTTCTCAGCTCTCTTCCCCTTGCCGATTGTGGGGTCTAGGTATCGGCATTTCAGTATCTTATTCCTCTTATCTAGGTTGATTGGTTTTTTATCGTTGATCTTATGTATCTTCGTATTGATTTCTTGTGTTTTGCTATCTTTTTAATCTGTTTGTTTTACTGTATTTGCCATATATGAGTGCCAGATTTCTGCTATAAACAAAAAAATCCCTTATATGTTCTTCAAACAAGACTTCAGTTATTCCATTTTCTGCTCGTTCTTTCATATTTTTTCTTGACAACGTTTATACATATTTCTGAAATTTCAAACTGCATGCTTATTACTTTTTAAACCTTGTTAATGCTGTCAAAAGTTTTCTTTGAATCCAAAGCAGTGATAAGCGCCATCATTACATTAACTGTTCTAATATATTTTGTACGATGCCCATTTTCTTTAATCTCGAAAGGCAGCCTGTTCAGGCAATTTGTTTATCCATATGCTGCAAAACATTTCGATGATTAAAAAAGCAGTGCTAAAAGAAGTGATGTTATCTATGTTTAACATAGAAACAATATGAGTAATATTTTCAAGGTTTACTGTGTGTTTTATTCGTAGATTTAAGTGTTGGCATGGATGTAACACTTAGCTCATAATTTGGATTAAATGATTTCTATAAAGTGATTTTTTGTTATTTTGAGGATGACTTTCTCCAGTTTTTTGTTGCATATATTGCAATACTATTATGTGGGTTTTTTCTTTATATTTTTGGTGCTTACTATGCTACATTCTTTAATAAAATTAGTTATTTTGTTGAGACTCTGAGAACATGGTTTGATTATGCAACTTTAAAAACAAATATTTTAACCCTGGATAAGTAGTTTTCTATTTTTGTTTCATATTCCATTTGCACTTCATATTGTTAAATAATAGCTGATAAGTTAATTTACCAATATCAAGATTCGTAATTTGCATGTAAACTTGCATGTTGACATAATTCATCCTGCATGTAGGCGGAAAATACATGCACTAGTTTATGCCACAATCATAGTCTCTACATTTGTCACATATCTTTTTGATGGATTCAGAACTCCTTGACCTTTTCGTTGATGCCATCATTCTCAGAGTGGTCCTAGCTTGTTGATGGTGATATGGAAATTTCCCCCTTTGCTTGAATCGTATCCCTAATTTTCCAGAATTCCTTTGAATATCTGTCTCTCAATAAGGATATATTGTAGTTCTTCTCCTAAAGATTGTTCTTTTTCTATACACAGTTTTAACTCGTTCTTTGCTTTCAAATATTCCTTTAAATGTATTTCATTTAGAAAAGCTATAAATTGTTTCATAGTTTACATTTTGTGTGTTTCACAGATTGACAAATATCTTTATATAAAATCCTTTAGACTGGATATCTTTAGACTTGAATCTTTAAATTATTTACGTGTTTGAAAAACTGCATTTTGCTATTAAAGTAGCTTCACTTTGTCTGACACTAAAGTTTGTGTCGACAGATAACATAACGCGGAGGGAATCATCTCGGACGGCCACGGGAACTACACGGAGGACAACAAGTGTATGTGGCTGGTGGACACCGGA
This sequence comes from Magallana hongkongensis, assembly GCA_016163765.1. Lineage (NCBI taxonomy): Eukaryota > Metazoa > Mollusca > Bivalvia > Ostreida > Ostreidae > Magallana > Magallana hongkongensis. The sequence goes on from WFKH01010211.1 coordinate 826,909, forward strand.
CAGAACCGGTCCCTGTGGTTCCAGTTCCACCAGTTCTCCACCGAGTGTGGATGGGACCACCTCTACATCTACGACGGAGACTCAGTCTTCGCTCCTTTACTGGCAGCTTTAAGGTATTTAATATAGATATTTTCTTCTCAAACATTTGCTTTCGTAAACATTTTTCTGAATTACCTCTATCAACTATTGTTTTTTATGACTTAAACCTCTGTAGATTTGTTATCAACATTAAATATAGATTGAATAACATTGCATTTCAGCATTTCTTTCCTAATTTGTATTTGTTGCGCACAACTGGAAACAACCAGCAAAGAAAAAAGAAAGAATATAGATTCCCTGCTTTAAGGACCCAACATTCGGTTAATAACAATCTTAATATATTTACAGTGGTTTAATACACAATGATTACACACCGACCAATGAGCTGCAGGAGATACGAACCACCTCAGGGAAAGCTTTCCTATATTTCTACAGTGATGCAGCATACAACAGGTCAGGCTTCAATATAACCTACAGGTGAGATGTTGAGTCAATTTTAAATAACTAATACTATTATAAGGACCTTCTTTTAATTTGTTCATGAAATGTACTTCTGTAATATACATGTATCCACTGCCATGTTTTACCCCCACTAGGAGTGGAGGTTGCCCCAAGAACTGTTCAGGACAAGGAGACTGTTCTGGGGACGTGTGTACTTGTCACCCTGGGTACAAAGGGAAGGACTGCAGTGACATTGTCTGTCCCAACAACTGCTCCCAAAATGGAAAATGTGTCAACGACCAGTGTCAGTGTTTCCAGGACTTCAAAGGTCAATATGGTCAATAATGAATAAAATCAATTATGATTGATTCGATAAACTCTCCCTCCCTCTCTCTCTCTCTCTCTCTCTCTCTCTCTCTCTCTCTCTCTCTCTCTCTCTCTCATCCCGTTATGCTTCAATATGATTGTGGTTCCAGGTGAGGACTGTAATTTGACGTCAGACAAAGCTTCCTGGAGACAGAGATTTCTACAGAATGACCTCCTGGCCAGGGTATCTTCAGGGGCAGCCGTTGTTGGAGAGAACGTCTATCTAGTTGGAGGGTACTCCTTCAAACCACAAGACTTCCTTGTCAGGTAGGAAGTGACTAGTCCAGATGTCAATGCAACACTATTTTTCCTGGAATGAGTCTTACTGTTTTAGCCAAATCAAACATGTTGTAATCTAATTACATGACATTCATTTTCTTTTTATATTATCCCCTTCTTAACAAGAAATTCGAAATCTCAATGGTCAATCTGAATTTTATTAAAATAATAATAAATGCATGTATAACACTATCTATATTTGAATTTTTTATTATTTTATTTAGAATAGTTTGTGCTAAATATATTATGAGAAACTTTCTCAATTGATTCTAACCATCCTGATGTAACAAGACTTGTTACTCTATTCATTATTGTTTACTTCTTCACAGTTTTATCAACACGAGACTTAATAAACTAAAGACAGTTCAATAACCCAAAAGAAACAATGATTTTTTAAAGTAATAGTAAGCCAAAATATTAAACATACTAAAACAGAAAAATCAAATCTAAAAAAGATATATGTTGAGAAGAACACGTTTCTTAAAGGAAGCCAAACTAAAATTCTATCTGATAATGAAAGTATTATATGCATGTATCATCGCGTACTGCATTTTAAATTAAAAAGTAATTATAGTAAAGATAAAGTCTTGAAAATGTTCATCTTATAGTAAATGTCATAAAATCGTCTTTTAAAAAGTTAACGGCTATATACTGTTATCTGCAACGCGTTGCAAATAAGTTTTAGGTTCGAAAATATTTGGAATAACGAACCCGATTTTTTTTTTATATGAACAAGGACATGATTATTTCATTGTTCTTGAGGAAGACCTGATGAACCACACCAAAAAAAAAAAAAAAAAAAAAAAAAAATTCATTAATTACCGGCATGCTAAAAAATTCTTATTTGTTTTGTCCGAATCATAAAGAAAATATTTTTAATTGCATATCTTACATAAGTTGTCATTTACTTTTATATCCATCATTCATTGACTTTCATATCCATCAAACCGTTGCACGCATCGCCCCATTGTAAAATTACCGATTTTTCCATAGAGCGTTGCAAATAACAGG
>WFKH01010211.1:833612-865990 GCA_016163765.1 Magallana hongkongensis
CTGAGTGACATGTACAGGCCAGGCTGTACATGTTGCTGAGTATACTGTACAGGCCAGGCTATACATGTTGTTAAATCCTCTATACAGACCAGGCTGTACATGTTACTGAGAATACTGTACAGACCAGGCTATACATGTCACTGAGTCTACTGTACACATCAGGCTGTACATGTTGCTAAGAATACTGTTAAGACCAGGCTGTGCATGCTGCTGATTCTACAGCACATGTCAGGCTGTACATGTTGCTGAGTGTACTGTACAGGCCAGGCTGTACATGTTGCTAAGTTACTGCACAGATCAAGTTTTACATGTTGCTGAGTCTAATGTAGAGAGCAAATTGTACATGTTGCTGAGTCTACTTTACCGCCCAGGCTGTACATATTGATTGTGTCATAAAGAGTAAACTGTAAATATTAAACAATTTTACAGAACAAATGCACACAGTGCTTTGTTCATTACTTTACAATATATATTGTATGCGTTGAACGTATATTACAGAAAGAATTTTAAATTTATTTACAGAACAAATTGTACATGTTTGGTGGAGTTGAGGGAAATGAAACATCTAGAGACCTGTGGACCTACAGTACCACGGCTGGTACATGGTCTGTACAGCACTACACCGGTACTGTTCCTATGGGAGTAGCAGGTCATACCGCCCACATCATCAGGGGCGTTATGTATGTCTTGTTTGGCTACAGTCCTATATACGGCTACCAGAACAGAATCCAAGAATACAATATAGGTAAGACTATATTGTTATGACAAATCTGCAAGAAACAAAAAGGACACTTGCTTGTCAAAACAAAGAGTTTGAAGGAAGAATATACTCCCCGTGTTGAGATAAAGTGAAATTTTTGCCATAAGCTATATTTACACGTAAGTTCTCTATGTTGATGTAAAACTCTGACTACAGAAATAAACGTAATTTGATGTGTCCTGAGCTTGATTTATTAATTGACAGCTAACGATAGCTGGTTTGTGCCAAAGACAAGGGGAGCCCTGGTACAAGGAGGCTATGGTCACTCAAGTGTGTACTACCCCGCCACAGACAAGATCTACATCTATGGGGGTAACCACGCCCGCAGTACCTCAGACTATGACCTCACTGACCAACTCTACTCATTCGAACCCTCTACCAGGATCTGGTATGTGGGAATGTGTTTCCATAGACCAGTGTACATATGTGCACATTTTATGCATAGATAAAATGTTCGTTTATCAACCAGTGTATTTAATACTTAATAATAAATTAGCAAATTAGTTTACATAATCTCTACTGAGATTTGTTCGGTTGACAGGATCCAGTTACGCAGTAACCAGCTCCCTCGTTATTTGCACACGGCGGTCATTGTAGACGGGATAATGATTGTGTATGGTGGGAACACCCCCAATGAAACGTCTATCAGCCTGGGAGCCAAGTGTTACTCCCCGGACGTCCTCCTCTATGACATTCGTGAGTCAAAACCAATATGTAGCTGAATTCTGAACTATTCTGATTAAATTCTAGTTTTTCCCTTTTATGATAGCATAGCTTTACGTAGATTGGGAATATATGTGTTTCTTGTTTCAGATTGCAATAAATGGTCAAAGCTACACTTCTCTTACCGAAGCTTACATGGGGCTCGATATGGTCACTCAACTTTGACATTAAGTAGGTCAGTCATCTGGAATTGTCAAAAAATATTAGTACCGATAGTAGCCAATAAAAAATATGCTTTTGTTTCATTATTTTGTAAAGAATATGTAAATATTGAGTATAAACGGTGTTATATAATTTTAATAAAATATTTTGTAATTCTTCCAAACATGACATTCCTTGTCTTGATATTATATATTTGACATTATATAGTTTTATGTTTGAAACACTATTTCATTTTATGTATTGTTAGGTTTACTCACAAAAAAGTGTAAAGTTTCTAACATTATACCATCATTTCTGTTACATTATTTAGTGTTACGTTTTGTATATTATTTAGTGTTACGTTTGTATTATTATAGATTGCGAAATAATTTAAAAGTATTTACACCCATAAGCATTAAATTTCTTGAGTTTATATGTTATATGTGTATATTCTGTACACTTCAGGAATGGTGAGACTGAGATGGTAGTGCTTGGTGGATTCAGTGGAATCATGGAGGACAACGCCCTGCTCTTCTCACCAGGTGAGCTTACCTGTCCTTTGTCATACACCTGAGACCAGAGGTATACGGAAATCAGTGGGACAGTGTGTCCTATTTGAATTTATTGAAAATTTGATTTTTTTTATTGAAAAACTTAAATCAATATAATCAATGAAGATTCATAGGATTGTGGATAAGAGGATACGAGTAGCTTAATTAATGTTTCAGTCGACAAAATGTAACCACATGAATGTTTTCTATGGATTGATCAGTGAGAGATTTAATACTTATGTTGTAGGCAACTGTTCCTACCATGCGTCAGAATCGGAGTGTGTTGGATCAGTACAGGGGAGGTCTTGTGTGTGGAGGAGTGGACGGTGTGTTGCCTTGTCTGACCTTGACCCCAGTGACTCTGGGAGGAGCTCATGTGGTCCTTCAGAAGGTAGGTGTTTATAGAAGTGTAATCCATCAGAAGTGTTGACAGAAGTGTAATTCATCTAAAGGTAAGTGTCTATAGAAGTGGTATCAATCAGATGATAGATGTCCACAAGTTAAGTTTCAGCAGATGTGTGATCTATCAAGAGAAGGTGACTGCAGATATATGGTATCTCATAAGGTAGGTGTCAAAAAGGGGGTAATCCATCTAAGGTGTGTGTTTGTTAAAGTGAAAACCATCAAAAGGTAGATATCTGCAGTTGCGTGACCCTTCATAAAGTAGATTTCAGTTAAGTGTGATCCTTAATAAGGTTTGAACGTTCTGCGTGACCAGTAAAAAAGTTAGATTTCTGCAAAGTGTGATCCATTAAAAGGTACGTGCTTATAGATGTGAGATCCACCAGAAGGTGTCTACAGTAGTTTAATCCAACGGAAGGTAGGTGTCTACAGTAGTGTAATCCATCAGAAGGTAGATGCCTACAGGAGTGTTAACTATCAAAAGGTAGGTGTCTACAGACAAGAATGTAATCTATCACAAGGTAGATATATACAAAAGTGTGATCTTTCAGAAGATGGTGTCGGTCAAAGTGTGATCCATCACAAGGTAAGTGTCTGAAGAGGTGGGGTCCACCAGTAAAAGAGGTGTCTGTAGAGTTGCATTTAGAAGGCGGGTGTCTACAAGTGTGGAATCAATTTGAAAGTAGGTGTCTGTTGCAGTTTAATTAAACATTTGAAAGGCGTCTAAAAGTGCCATCAAAAGATTTTTCCCTGTGAATGTGATCCGTCAGAAGGTAGGTGTCAGTGTCCACAGAGGTTTGTGCTATCATTAGTGTAGATGTCTGCAGAAGGTGACCAATTAAAAGGTAAATGTAGTCCATTAGAAGGTAGATGAGTACAGGAGTGTGATCAATGAGCCGGTAAGTTTCTGTTAAAATGTAATCATTAGGTAGGTGTTTATAAAAGTATGTTCCTCGGCAGGTAGGTGTCCACAGAACTGTGAACCATCAGAAGGTAGATTAATGTAGACGAGTGATCTATCAAAATGTTAAAACAGTTTTGTTATGTGTTATGTAATCCTTTGTTCGTTCGGCTTTTATAAAATATTAAAGACTTTTACATGTAAAAAGAATCAAATCAGTTACCCGTAGGTGTCCATTCCTATAAATAATGGATAGAAAATCTGTCCATTCAAAAAGTAATTGACAGAGACAGGTAAAACTGTTAACTTATTGAACGGCTACAGGTAAGTTGGAAATAAGAATAACGACATTACATTTGGTTATAAAGTTGAGCACCCTGATAACGACACAGTGCCATACAGCAGAGACACACGTAATTACCAGTTAATAATCTAATATGATATATCTACTCTATTTTTTAAAATCAAAAATCAAAATTAATCAATTTGATCATATTGATAATTTATAACCACAAATCAGATATGATCAGAACGTAGATTGAGATCATCGCATTATATTAAGATCACGTACGTTTGTTACTTTTCTAAAAGTTAATTCTCGATCATTTGGATATTATTTTCCTTGGAAAAAGTTCATTAAAAAAATCTTGACATTCAACTTCCTCCATGACCCTAAAAAATTTTTGCATCCGAGCCTGCCAATGTATTCCTTTTATTTTGGAATGGCTTAGTTATTTATCAAAAGATGTTGTTAGTCACATCAAAACTTGGCGCAGTATTCCCAACCTCCATATAAAGAATATCATAAAGAACAGTGAGATATTGATGTTGCTTAGTATAAGAGTGAATGAAAATGAAAATACAGCTTTATAAACCTCTAAAACATGTACCTGAAACTGTCCGTTAAGTAAACAAAAGACAGTACGCTAAACTATTTTTATTATTCTCAGTTAAAAATATTTTTATCAGCATTGTTAACAGATGCTTTAAGTCGGATATAAGCCGAAAACTGCCAATTCTGTGAGAAAAAATTCTATTCTTGGCCCTACGGGCCTCGATCCGTTCTTTTTATCGCAAAATAGACCGTTTTTTGCTTGACAAATCCTTTACACAAGTATCCTCTAAAATGTGATCCATCAGAAAGTTTGTGTCTGTATAAGTGTTATACAAAAAAGGAGCTATCAACAGGAGTGGGATTAATCAGAAAGTAGTGTAACGTTTCTGAGTTCGATATATGATTCGGCTGCTCGGCCTGAGCTAATCAAAAAGTGAATTTAATAAACAATTTCCCCAATCACCGATTTTAATTTGAAATATGTACTAGTATAATCCCCCGGTTCTCTGTGGCGCACGCCCTTTAAATGACAAGTGTATGCGCTGCTAGGAGACAGGAGCGCACGCGCCGTTCCGGGACTGCAGCGTAGTTACCAGTCAACAAGCCAATCGTTGTAGAAATTTGTTTAAATATACACCTAAAGTCTCGAAAGCCTATTTCAGGCACGTAAGACTATAGACAGGTTAATCTTACCAACCTCTGTTTCTGTCCTGGCTTCAACGTGTTGATGCTTCGGCCGTCAAACACAGACTCTCCGATCATCCCGATTTTCTCAGCTTATATACCATTCAGGTATCACGTGACCAGCGGAGAATCGAATGGGATGCGTACATGAAACCGGAAATCAGCACAATGCTACCACACGGAACCGAAGGGATATTTTTGATTTTGATTATAACTTCGCTTCAGGGGGTGTCTCGAAAGTGTAGTTTATTAGAAGAAAGGTGTCCACAGACGTGTGATTCATCATAATGTAGGTGCCTACAATGTGTGTTCAATCAGAAAATATGTCTGTAGAATTGGATCAGAAGGTAGATTTCTGCAAAAGTGTAATTAATCAGAATGTAGATGTCTGTTAAAGTTTGATGAATCAGAACTATTTTCTGTGTCTGTGGAAGTCTGATTAGAAGGTATGTGTCTGCAGAAGGGCAAATATCAGAAGGTAGATGTCTGGAAACGAATGGGACCCATAAATAAGTAGTTGTATAAAAAATGTCATCAGAAGGAAGATGGTCCATGAAATGTGATAAACATGAAGGCTGGTGTCTAGTGACCATAAGAGGTGTCTACAAAAAATTGATCTATAAAAAAGTAGGTTTCAATTCAGACTAAGAATCCAAATCTCAATTTTAACTAGTAAATAGTTATATAATAATGATGCTGAAAAAGGAAGCATAAGTGTGGCAAAAAATTGGGCCGCTGCTATTCAAAATTTACTGTTAATTTACGTGAGTAAAAATATTCGTTCAGTAATCTTTGATTCATTTTAAAGATAGAGAAATGAGTGTAAGGTTGCAGTCATTGTTCTTTATCTGTGTAGACGTTTCAAAAAATCAACCCACCCTTAAACTCATTTGATTTAAATTTTAGCCCATATATATATATATATATATATATATATATATATATATATATATATATATATATATATATAAGCTATGCCTGTTGTCCAATCCTATTGAATTTATTCAATAAAATATGTTTAAATTAAATTAAATTTTAGCCCATTGTATGTGATCTTTGAACTTTTATACCAGGTCAAGAAGAGATATGTAAATCTTTCAAGTCGTGTCCAACTTGTTTGTCGACGGCCTTTGGGTGTGTGTGGTGTGGAAAGACATGTGTAAAACAAGACAACTGTACAAACTCCGAGCTGATGGTACGACTACAGCAATCAATCTCTTTGTGTTTCTTTTGTTGGTGGTAAAGTATTGTTAAAAGTGTAAATACCTGCTGTTTGAAATTGATTAAAATCAAAAGGAATGTCGCATGTGACTATTTCTATCAAATGATGATTCATTATAAAGGTATATTTATTTTTTATAAATCATTTTCTGTTATTCATAATTGTAAAAAGTAACATAAATACAGCATGATGCTCTGGATATCTTACTGTGGACAGATTTGAACATTAACCAATTACAAGTATATTGTATACAGCAATTTGTTTTTATTGAATATTGCAAATGCATATAATTTAAATTAGTAACGCTAGTTTCACAGTATTATTGACATAAATTTTTCTTAGTGTCTAGACAAAATAAACTAGGATTATAATAAAGTTTAACTGTATATTTAAACAGTTATAAACTATTGTGTTTAATTTATACATATTTTCATAGGTCTGTTTCCAGAATCACCTTTTTGTAAATAAAAATTCATCGACGAAGAACCTTGTAGTTATTAATTACTCGAGCTCACTGCAATAACTGTTTAATTAAAAAAAATGTTTTCAATCCATGTTGTTCTATATCAATTTACATCCATATGCAATTTATGTTTACAAAACATAATAAAATCAACTCCTCTTAATTTCAAATGTATTACAATATCCTCAGAGTATTTCTGAATACCAATTCAGTAGAATCGTATTTCCATTTTTAAGGTACAAATAAACTTAACATTTGTACATTGGTTTTGTGTTTTGATCTCACTCGTTAAGATATTTGGTGTTGCACATTTGAGCATGCTTTTCACATTCTGTGCTTTTTTTTTGGTTGTTGTATTTTGATGCTTGTTTTTCCGTTGTTTCCTTAGACTCCTGGTAGTGCTGTCAATCTGACTGAATGTCCCTATCAGAAAGAGAAGCCCTGCTCTGAACAACATAAATGTCAAGGCTGTAATTCATTCCCTGATTGTCAGTGGGGAACGGATCGCTGTGAATATGTCATACCCGACAAGAACGAAAACTCATCTGGTAAATACAATCAAAGCTCCGGCTATGTTACCAGTATAATCGCCAAGCACTAACAAATATAATATAATTATTTATTTTATATACATTTTAATAGTACAAAAATCAGTCTTAATCAGAGTATTTATATGAAAAATTGTCTTGCTGTTGTTTTTTTTTTTTCCTTATACAGAAGTTTCTTGCGAAAATAAATATCTACAGATTTTAACAGAACGCAACATGGGATGTATACAGTATTGTTTTTAGTACAAATTTCCTCTTGTATACGCGTTCAAATCAAAAAAGAGGAAAATAGAGGAAAATAAAGTTGAAACATTAACATGTTTTATTTGTTTATAAATAGTATGCGGTTTATATATATTCTGCAATAGTATAAGTCTGCAGTTATAAGCATGTCATTTTTTAAAATATTGATCTAGATACAAACATACGTATTTGTTATATTATAAAAGATAGAATTTGTAATCAAAATGAAAAGGAAACTGTGTTTAAATTATGTGGTAAAATGGTATAGCTCTATTAAAATCGACTAAATGTCAATGAAGATATTATAATAATTACACGTAAGGTGAAAATACACTTGCTTAAGTTACATTTTGTGTGAATTGTTGTTGTAACGTGACTCATATTACTTTTATAAAGATGGTAGGATTTCATATTTCTGTCACATAATGATAGAAGACATAGCACTTGGCAAATTAAATAAAATTAGTAAAATAATAGATCCCATTTTCCATATTACATCATGTAAAAGCCGGATGCACTAATATCAGCCAGAGAGCTAAAGACCCGAGGGCTGATATTGTTTCAGGGCTGATATAGGGTGTAATATGGAAAAAAAAAGAATCTCTTAATCTCTAAATAAAGATACTCTGAAAGCATTTACTACATCTGGACTTAAAGTAGGTCGATATGTGGATATAAAAAACAATGACAAGTGATATTGATCGAAGGCATAAAAAGGGATTTTGTCCTGGTTTATGAGGTCGATATCACTTTTTTGTGTCTTAAGTCAATATCACTTGATCTGGGTCCTAATAACCACACGTTGACCGCACAATGAAGTCCACAATAGTTATATTATATAATCTCTCCCAACACCGTTAAAACAAGTACCATTATTTAGATCAAAGTCATCAGTTAAGCTCAAGACAAACAACAACTATGAATTTAACTTAAACATATATTTGCTCATGTTCTATTATCATGTCTTATACCATAGGTAAAAATCAAATAATCTCTTGATTATCTTTAAGTGTGTATTGTAAAAATTTAAAACGCGGTCATTACACACCGTACATATTGTCCTTTGTACATTTTGCTGGAACCGGAAATCAAATTTCATTTGTACGAATGATATGAACTAACATTTAATTGTTATTCAGAATGATGATGATGTTTGCTATTGTTAATTTTATTTATTTGTCAGTTTTATTTCTTTGCCTGATGATATGTTATTTACTTTAATACCTTCTTAACTTTCTATTGAAAAAGATACATTTAACGACCTTGATGACCTCAATAAGACATCGTGTCGGACCCCCTGCTATCTGAGAACCGACTGTGAGAACTGTACTTCATCCAGTTGTATGTGGTGCAGTAACCAACAGAAATGTGTGGAGACCAACGCTTACGTAGCCACATTTATCTATGGACAATGTATGGAGTGGACCACGGACAAATCAAAGTGTCCTTGTAAACACAACAATTAAAATCATGTCTACATTGTGATTAGCGACATGTTTTAAAGTTTACTCAAAACGGACATAGTTTAGCTAGTAGATAAATAATCAGCACAAAAGTAAGAAATAATGTTTGTAAAAGAAATTCAAACTGTTTCTCCTTGTAGCTACTCGGTGCTCAGACCTTCACTCCTGTAAAGACTGTCAGTCAAACCCACTGTGTGGGTGGTGTAACGACCCCAGCAACACAGGGATTGGTCGATGTGTGGAGGGTGGAGCCTCAGGACCTGTCAATCAAACCAATCACCAGATTAAAGACCTCAGTATATGTCCAATTAGTCAGTGGTACTTTGTGGACTGTCCAGGTGGGTAATATTACCTTAATCCGTTTGATAATTACGTGCAATATTAATGCAGGGTATTTTTTTAACATTATATTTCTTGAAGTCTATGTAGACAACCCTGTAATAAGTCTCCATGAGAGTTTCTAAATTTGTGCCATTCTGTACAACTGATGTATTATGTTTCAGATTGCCAGTGTAATGGCCACAGCACCTGTCTTAACGTGACTGGAAAATGTGACAGATGTCAGAACAAGACGGAAGGTAAGAACCAAACATCTCAAGCATCGCGGCTTCAGAAAGAACTTTATGCCTGTTATTTTTCTAATGATTAAGAACAGTACTGAATTGTTAAAAAAAAAGTCACTTTATTAATTACAGGAAGAAACTGTGAAGATTGTATGCAAGCATACTTTGGTGATGCTACTAATGGAGGACGCTGTACCCGTAAGTAAATATATACTGGTCAAAATTTCTTACGCCCCACTTTTAATATTCTATAATTTGAAAAACTTTAGCATCATTTTTTTAAGTCGTTGCCTTGATCGTCTGCTGTTTAAAATGTTTAAAATGCTTAATTGTTCATGTCAAAAAAATTTAAGTCAGTAATAACTCGACCATGACCGTATTTCTTGAAAAGCGTGGAGCGCATGTTCGAAATGTTTTTTGGATGTGTTTTTCAAAACGACTCAATTTGATCGGTTCTCTGCCTTTGGCTGCTTGTAAGAAACAAAAAACCAATTGAGTAAAACGAGGCGCATGTCTGCCCAAGAACTCTCAAGATCAGTTGGCGTGGTCTAAGCAGAGCGCTGTTCACGATAGGTTTATATCCTTTCACAATATTTGCTTTATTTACTTATAACCTTTGAAAATGATGTCCTAAACAATAAAACAGCAATTCTAAAATCATTACATTCATCACAGATCGCTAGAGTTTTTTACAGACACCACAAAATCATTCTAAGGCTCGTCCGGAAATTCAATGCAACCGGAAGTGATAAAGACCTCTATGAAGCCCAAAACGTTATATAACGACACGTCAACATGACCCCTACATTAGGGCAACTCACCTTTCTGATAGACACCGAACAGCACGCGCAACTACGCGGTACGATTTTGAAAGACACATGATCCTACCTCTAATTTTTTTAGAGGTCCGTGTTTGCTCAGCTCCTGTTTTGTATTTTTCTTTTGGACTTTTGATTTTGACCACTGTTCGTTATCACCACATGTCATCATTAATGGCCTGTATGTGTGGAACGAGATAAACTCGAGAGTGAGACAGTTTCTAAGCAGCAGAATTTAGCAGAGCTAGACCACATAAACCAATGAAATAACAAAGATTTTATTTAATTGTGGGATCTCTATGAGGAGCTGTTATAAATGCGAATTGGAGACGCACGAGGTATTAATGTTTTGATTTTTATGTCCTAGGGTACTTTACCTTTTTTAAAGTTTTTAAAGCCCTTAAATAAAGTTTGATTGAGTTTATATTTTAAATGTCTTGTTTTTGTTTAATCTTTATACTTAATCATTGTCATGGTGAAAATAATTAAAGTTATGAACAGTGTAATACAAACTCTTGCCTGGGGCGTTAGAAATGTTGACTAGTATATTTGGCATTTTGACTAGTAGATTTGACATTTTGACTAATATATAGCTTTTTAGAACAAGTTATCTATTAACAGATAGTCAAAGCACTATCAGAACAACTTCATGAACCAGGCAAAGAATCATTAGACCATTTGCTCAATACAATGCCGATGATTTTCATTTAGTGTATATATTTTGAATTTCAGCATGCCAGTGTAATGGTCAGGCTGACAGTTGTGACAACAAGTCGGGGGCGTGTTTCTGCAAAACCAGAGGGGTGGTGGGGGATAACTGTGACAGGTAAACATCTGTCACAATGTATAGTTCAAAGCTGTACACCATTGTTGAAAGCCTCTGTCAATTTTGTGCTGAAACTACATATATTTCAAACATTAAATCATAATAAAATATAATGATGTACAATTAGATCTGCTTGGTCCGATTTTATATCAAATTTTGTGTACTCTGTAAACGATGGTTATGCTAAGTATGTGTATAATAATAGACCTTGCAGAAGTTTTCCCGGTCAATTAAGCCATATTTCAATGAAACAATGATGTACAATTTTTTTTACAAAACAAACGACATAAAAAGGGTATCGCATTATTTCGCCTCATATTAAAATTCGCCACTGTTGGGGCAGGGATGATTGTATAACGACCTAACATCTCTTTAAATAGAGTCTAATGAGTAATATTCTGGCAAATCAAAAATAAACCTTGGTACATTTTGTTCACTATTATTTCTGAAGTCTGTTTTGTCTACAATCGATGCATAACATGCGGGTTAAATAAACCCAAACATTCTGAGGACAAAATCAAACGGTTCCCTTTCCTAAACAATCCCATGATGCATTTTAGTTGGGGTTTTTTGTATGCCCATTAAGGAATTATTTTTATTTACTTTGAATATTTTTAACTTTGAAAGGAGACCGATTTTGCTGGTGTAAATAAGCGAAAGTTTATTACTTTCTTAAATCATTGTTTTATATGGAAAATTATTTGATGCTGTATTAGCCAAAAAATCGGACAATGCAGCTTAGAGCACAGAATGATTATTATCATTATTATTAAAGAACTGAAAAAATTGTTGCAAATATGAGACTACATATTTCATACAATAATCACTTAATGCTTATATTTACATGTTTGGTTCTCTGTTTTGTTTGCAAATGTAATTTATTTCTCAAAATCTCTTTTTAAACCTTTAGGATAAGTTAATAATGATAATAATGCGGTCATAACCGTGAATTTTGATTTTCACTTATGAAGAAGCAGTTGAACAGCGTTCAATATTAAAAATATTTTTACCTTTTGGTATCCATTCCGTTTTATGGTGTTTTGAATGCAATAGCTTTCTTAGCACTTTACATACAAAATAAATGTGGACGATAAATATTTGGAGTTTACTGATAACCTTTTGACAATTATGAACATAAGTTTTAAGAATATTTACCAATGCTTTAACAATTGATGTAGACGTTGATTTGATTGGTCATTTTGCGACTGTTTTCGTTACAGGTGTGATGAACCACACAAATACTATGGGGATCCTAAAACTGGAACATGTTATTGTAAGTTTAGCAAATTTGTCCTGAAATGGCACTTTAGAGTATTATGTTTATATTACTTAAAACAAAAGTAGACCATTTCTTATTGTTGGATGCACATTTGTAAAAACGGGAATTTTGCTTTTATATGAAAAGGTGAAGTATTTGATTGCATTTGTACAGATAACCTGGTGACAGACTACCAGTTCACCTTTAACCTTTCTAAGAAGGAGGACAGACAATACACTCAAATCAACTTCATGAGCATCCCCTTCCCGGTAAAATAACACGTCTAGAGGGGACGGGAGAATTCAATCAAACACCATGTCCTCAGGAGGAAAACACTAACCTAACATTTTAATATAAAAAAGACACATCCACCGCATTCAGAGGGTGGATAAACTTGATACATTTAACAAAGAAGCAAATGCACTAGGATAGAAAAAAAATCATGCCTGTGTTCAAAACTGGGGGGTGGGGTACTAAGCCTTGCATCCTCTATTCCAAAAAGAAATACCTCTTATCTTACATTTTATCGTCAGAGAGGAAATCCTTACCTAACATTTTATTTTTAAAAAAAAGCCTGTCTGAACAAACCAACCAAATTTCCTTCCTGAATAATCTTTTCTGGAAAGAAAACCCTGAACATTATATCCTCTATAAAGCCTACTAGTATTTATAGAGTCCTAAAATGACATCTGGGGTAGACAAATGTGAATCTGAAACCTTTTTTTAACATCCTGCCTTTGGTAAGTTAGAACCTTTTAAAAGAACCTTGTCCTAAGCACTGCTGTGCAATTTTGGGTCTAAAGATTTCCTCATATTTGTTAATAAGTTACCATTTTTCCAAATCCGACAATGAATGTTGTGAATTCCGGCCTCCAATATTATAATTACTTCAATGAGAAGAAACATTGTTCTCTTTCCAGAGTGAGAAGGATGTTTATTTCCAACTGATCTGTTCGAAGGTTGCTAACTTAAACGTAGCAATAAAAAAAAGTAAGACAGCATTTAATTTTGATATGATAAGTAACAAGAAAATATGTGTTTGTGCTACTCTTTGTAATGATTGTTGTGTTAAGTGTGTGCCTGTTTGTAGAATCCCAAGAGAGCATGGTTGTGTTTGTCTATTAATTGTTGTACTAACTGTGTGTCTGTTTGTAGAATCCCAGGGGGACAGAGAGACAATTATCGTCCAAAATGACCCCTGTAACTACGAATTCTTCCAGGTCAAACTTGATCATGAAGTGTACTCTTTTACACCCGATGGGGACACTACTTTTCTTGTTTATGTTTACGGATTCAAAACGCCGTTTTGTCTCACGGTTTGTATTTGCTCTTCTTATCATAAATGAAGTAAAATAGGATGACTTTATTATTTTTTATGTAAGCATAAACAACAACAAAAAATGCTTTGAGTTTATAAATTCTAAAAAAAAAAATGTGCTTCATATTCTTATCAGATCGCTTTCACCTCTTTTCCAATATTAAGGTAGGAACAAAATATATTACAATCATACAAATATGTAAGTGTATTTGTCGCACTTAGAGAGTTAACAACACGTAAAACACTTAAATGGCCACCCTATATAAAATCGATATATTGTTACTAGTAATATATTTAAGATACATTTATCATAGAATGCATATTGATATGTAATGCGTTAGATAGGACCCATAGAAATCAAAACTATGAAATATTCTGGAAAAGGGTTATATTAAATTAAATCACTATCACTATACTAACAAGATTAATCGTATAAAAACTACTACATGTTGAAAAGTGAATTAGCATGTATATGTATATGGTCAGAAAATAAATTAAGAAAAATTGGTAACTTCAGCTTTCATTTTAAGACTTTTTATATAACTTAAATAACATTTTTCTCAGGAAAATATTATTTTTATTTGATTTATTGTTTTGATGTGACATATTTGAGAAAGAAAAAACAGAAAACGGAAAATGCATTTTGCAACTTTCAAATGAAGAATAAGTAATTAAATCTTTGAAAGTGGAGGAAGATTTAATGTCATATACCTCTACTAGATAAAACTTTTTTCCACAAATTGCAAAACTTTTGGGGTTTTTTTTAGAATGTATTTGATAATTTTTTTGTAATTTCACTATGATTTTTTATTCACGCATCTTTTAAAGTCTTAAAAAATTACATAGTGACTCAGTATTGATTAATCTAACACTACCTTCCCAATGTTTCTATATACACTATGTATCATAGTATCTATTTTGTTCCATTTGAAGTTATATGTGCTTGTTTTATTGCTTATAATATTTCATATCAAGTATTTGTAATATTGACAATGTATCAAAGAATCGAAACATTTTCCATAGTCTTAAAATAATGTGCCGAATTTAATTTATAATATTTATTTTCATTATGGCCCATATGCATACCAAACAATTGGACAGCGTCATTATATTTTTGCCTCAAACGCTGCCTTGTACTTATTAAGTTAAAAACTTATCTGCTTTTATCATATTTTGAGCCAGCAAGCTATGCACGTTTACCTATAAAAAACAAGGTTACGTTGTTTATATGTTGAACATGTGAATTTGAATATATTTTGAAAATTTTAGTTTTCAAGTATAATTGACAATATTTCTGAATCAAAAAGATAAAACATAGTAGAAATTGGGCACTCCTGTTGTATGCTTCTATTCATGCTGCACTCGCTTTTATTTAAACTTTTAGTTTTTCGTGTAGATGTATTCAATCCATTAGATAAAGGTTTAAAAGTTAAAAAGTCATAAATTAAATTGTTGAAAAACTTCAAATACAACTTCCATTTTATTGATAGAGTTTTTTTAACCTTCAAATAACAAGAATCCTTTACTGTGTATTTTGTAATTTTTTGCTGTTATGAGCTAATTGTGGACTTGTTCTTAAAAACTACCTTTTATATATGCGGATTGCTCAGTACATATCAGTTTATTCATAGTCATTTTTGCGTAGGGATAAGGACTAGAACAAAATATTTAACATTGTGATAAGATTAAGTCAAACTTGCATCTTTTAAGTTTATTTTGTTGCATGCATGCGTTTTTTTACTATAAGAGTGAAGAGAGATCAACGCTTATTGAAAGATTTTATTTGGGGTTTTTTCCAAAAACACAAGAATATGTCTTATATTAAGCGGAACAATTACATTCCAAAAACATTATTTTATCAAATTTGTCTGATAATGTGTCTAGGGCATGTAAGTATTGTTATTATTATGCAATCTTTGTGCACTTCAATCGCAGACACATGTTTTGGCGATAACTTTTTCCCATATTAATTGCGCAAGGTGTATGCCCTTAAGTTACAAGTTCATTTTTGTTGCGATTTTAAATTTAATGCACTTGATTTTGATTTCAGTGAAATACAGAGGCCAGTCGGCGAGCAAAGTTCAAACGCTGATCATGAGTAAGTAGTTAAATGAAGGCAAAAATGTCATTTTTTAAAAACATAAAACATCGTAGAAAAAAAGGCGTCGGAACCGCCCCCCTCTCCTCTCCAACATTTTTGCAACGATAGACATAATCATTATTATTTAAAGGAGATGGAGGGCTAAGGCATGGAAAATGTATGTATTGTGTCGGATAAGATACTGTTGCATCAAAATATCAACAAATAATGATAATTCTTTTAAAAATCATTCAAAACAATTTATATTTAACATCACATCGATTTTTGACCCTGAAAAAGGTTCAATAGTTGAATAAGTTGAACTCGTGCATGCGTATCTTAATAAAATCTAATAGAAACGTGGAGTGAAAACCACAATATATTAGGGATGTCAACGAGTATTAGAGTACTCGACTATCGCTAAGTCACACCGATCATCGACTAAAATTTTCATAGTCGATTACTCGTTAATAAGGGGAATATGTGAAAAAAAAAGTTTTCTTAACGCAGCAGTTTTTGGGCTACGAATGAAAATAACAGTTTTTAGGTTACCTGAGTAAACTCAGGTGACCTATTGCTATCTGTTTTCGTCCGTCGTCGTGCGTCGTGCATTAACAATTTACATTTTTAACTTCTTCTTAAAAACTACAAGGCCAATTGTTTCCATTTTTGGTGTGAAGCATCTCTATAGTAAGAAAAATGTAAGTTTTGAAATTGGTGGCTCTACCACCCCCAGGGTGCCACAGGTGGGGCCAAATATGCAAAAAACAGCCAAATTTTCAAAAATCTTCTTCTCTACTCCCACACATGTGAGGAAAAAACTGATT
Source organism: Magallana hongkongensis (assembly GCA_016163765.1). Lineage (NCBI taxonomy): Eukaryota > Metazoa > Mollusca > Bivalvia > Ostreida > Ostreidae > Magallana > Magallana hongkongensis. The sequence goes on from WFKH01010211.1 coordinate 850,239, forward strand.
GAATGGTTATAATGTCCATGGAGCCCTCTACCAAAATTGTGAAATTCATGGCCCCTGGGTCAGGGGTTCTGGCTCTAGGGTGGGGCCAATATGGCCATATAGTAAAAATGTATTAAATCTTAGAAAATCTTCTTCTCTACTCCCATAGATATTTGTTAAAAAACTAAATGCATTGATATGATGTCCATGAAGTCTTCTACCTAAATTGTGAAATGTATGACCCCTGGGACAGGTTTTTAGGCCCTAGGGTGGGGCCAATATGGCCATATAGTAAAAATGTATTATATCTTAGAAAATCTTCTATACTCCCGTAAATATTTGTGAAAAACTAAATGCATGGATATGATGTCCATGAAGTCTTCTACCTAAATTTTGAAATTCATGACCCCTGGGACAGGTTTTTAGGCCCTAGGGTGGGGCCAATATAGCCATATAGTAAAAATGTATAAAATCTTAAAGATCTTTACTCCCACACATGTTGGCAAAAAACTGAATGCATGGTTATGAACTCCTTTACCTAAATTGTGAAATTCATGACCCCTAAGTTAGGGTTCAGGACCTAGCATTTGGAGAGCATTTGGAAAGAGTTGAAAGGGGGGGGGGGCAGTTAATGGAGTTATTTTCCCTTGCTTCTTCCTAATGGAGTTATCTTCGTTTGCTTGTTCATATTTAGTAATTAATCATTTAATATAATGTAATTATAAAGAAGTTATGCAAGGCTTTTTATCATTTGAAACAAAAACAGTTTTTGAACTTTCAAAATAAACAAATAGACTTGGTAATAGTAAAGTAATAATTGGCTAACTAAAATCACTGATATAAAGGTAAAATGATTTGGGGATAAATGCCAGATGGTGATTCTCAACGAAGGTTGAATATTCAAAAACTGGAACAGGAGAAGTGAGTAATTCATGATGGCTTTTAAAGCTGGGTTTTTTTTTCGTTTGTAAAAATGCCCACAGGGAGAGTTTCTGTCTGCCCCGGGGGGATGGGGGATGGGAGGTTGTTTTAGATAAAACATGAATAATAGCCACCTTGTTACACATATGTAGCTTTTCTATGAAAACATATACACTTAAAACCTATCCTGAAAAATAATAAATATGTGAAAAGTGTTTTCTATCAGAGTCTTGCACCTTTTCAATATCAGGTCATGCACTCTTTTCTGATCTTTTAAGTTTTTCGCTAAAATTATAGGTTTAATAGTCCTTTTTGAAAGATTTCAGGCAGGGAGGTGGTCGTCATTACAAATTATACAAAATTTTCTATTCCAGAATAAAACTTAATTAAATGCATATTTTAGACTTCTTGACAAGTTTGTGAATGGGTTATGCTACTCAGGTGACCGTTAAGGCCTATTGGCCTCTTGTATTTTCTCGGCATTTTTGATAATGTTCCTCTCTGTTCCATCGAACGGGGGTCCCTGGTATATTTTTTAAACGGCTAATAATTGATCGCTTTTGATTTTGTAGATCAACTAATTGTTTTGAATAGATGTACTTAGGCAAACATGTATTTGAAGAGATCAATTTGTGGTTTTTCTAATCAGTTATTTATTGGATTATAACTTTGTAAAATAAAAAATTTAATCATATCAGTAATCATCTCAAAGCGTTTGTTTTTATAATCATTAAACTAATTGTTGATTTGGCACGGGACAATGCCTTAAGGAGGCGGGGGGGGGGGGGGGGTAAAAAAAAAAAAAAGTCTCCAAAATTCACCAAATTTGCAGAAATGTTTCACATAAGCTTAATTTACATTTTAATGTGAAAGACCACATCTCAATCATCGTTAATTTTATCATTTATTGCATCTGAAGAAATTGCACTTTATGTAAAAAAAAAAAATTATGAAAAATATATGAAATATAAATAAAGGCAAAAAACATACCAATAACATCACAAAAAATTAACACAATAACAAAAACTTAACATTATTTGTTATAAAGAAAAATATCAAAATTTTACCAAAAATATATATGTCATTATTTCCAAATTTTAACATAATAATAATCAATACATGTGTAAGAAAGATTAGGCATTAAAAAAAAATTTTCGATGGTGAAATTAAAAAAAAATAAAAATTAAAGGAAAATATTTAAACAAAATATTTGGAGTTTTACAAGTTACCTCCATTTATAAAGTTAGAAAATGCTGAAAAACAGCTGAAATGAATTTTTTGCATCTTGTAACCCTTGGTTTACCATCAATTGACTCTTTAAATAATACTTCAATACCATCATATCCATTTCTTTCAAAAGACAATTTCAGTACGATGTAAGAGTTATAGAACATTAAAGTGAAAATCTTTTTTGTGTAGAGATAAAAACGCTTTGAAATGGCAGCCACCCCCCAGTTTCGTTAACATGAAACAGGTCACATTTGATTTGCCTAAGATGACATGGAGCTCAATTATGTGAAAGCGTCACAAGAAAAAGGAAAAGCTAAGACATTTGCTAATGGATATTTAAATAAATTAATTTTCTTCTTCTTCTTCTTCTTCTTCTTCTTCTTCTTCTTCTTCTTCCTCCGTTATGGAGTTGACCTCATTTACTGAGTGATAATAACTTCATAATTTGATTTTTTTAAATCAAATACATCTAGTGCGTATTATCATCAGTTTTTAAATGTTTTTGAGTTTAACTTACGGTGTATGTGAGATGCGCAGTGGCATTATTTAATTTAAAAATGACACACAGTTTCAAATAAATCAACGAGTAGTCGACTATCGCTCGACTAAAATCTCCGATTAATCGACTAAGCCAACCGAGTAAAATTGACATCCCTACTATATAATTAAAAATATCATTTTGTATCCCAACAATTGAACGATTAAGAAAATCAACACAACGCCGTAAATTCGGGACCAAAGTGACAAAGTGCATTCTAAGATGGTGTAGATTCTAAATTGATAAATCCGTAACCCCTGGACTAATACTGGGTCCCGAAGAGGGGTTCAAATTTTAAAATTGAAATATATAGGTAAAATGTATTAAAAAAACATTCGTCTTAAAACTACAATGCTACAATTTGTGAGATAAGTATGCAAGCATCCAAAGATAGGACGAGGCTTATTAGGTTGTTGGTTCGATACCACCATCACTTGAGGAATTTTTTTTTTCTTATCTTTTTTTTTTAAATATGTAAACTATAGTTATATTATTTTATATTACGTGAACCGAAGCTTTAAATTGGCATCTCTGATCACCTGTTATCCGTCTTCCGTCCGTCCGTCCGTCTATCCGTTCGTCTGTACATTTTTCACATGTTTGAGTTCTTCTCCGGAACCACTCGGCCAAATTTAACCAAATTTGGTACGAAACACCTTTATGGGAACGGGACTCTAAATTTTTAAAATAAGAGGCGAAACCCTTTTTAAACGGGAGATAATTATGAAACAGTGAAAATAAGGTGCGGTTTTTAAAAAAAAAAATCTTCTTAAGAACCACTGCACCAGAAATGCCACTAATTCTGGGTCCCGAAGAGGGGTTCAACGTTTAACATTGAAATATATAGGTAAAAATAAAAACAACAATGCTACAATTTGTGAGATTACTATGCAAGCATCCTAAGATAGTGTAGATTATAAATTGTGAAACCCGTGACCCCCAATACTGGGGCCCCAAGCGGAGTTTAATGATCAGCATAGAAACATATAGGGGAAATGTTTCAAAATCTTTTCAAAAAATACAATGCTACGCTTAGTTATTTTATTATGAAAGCATCTTCATATCTTAATATCCTCATTCCAAGGTCTCCGTGATCTTTTTTCACTTTTAATAATTATTTATAGTTAATTTTAGAACTTTGTTCTCTTTCATACGTTGAGGCCTAGGATAATAAGATTGGTTAGTTGATGCATCTAAGATCTTAGGATATGATGTCCAAAAAGTAGATTTCTTTTTAATAACCGGATTTCTTAAGCAAAAATCCGGTTATTTAATTGAATTATGAAAATGGCGGGAGGGCGGCTGCCAAAAAAGTATCCCTATTGTACTGATAACTCCTACAGTGTTCAAGATAGGAAGTTTTTGTTTTGCAGATCAATTGTACATTTATCAGAGATGTGCATATAACTTGGATTTTGAATTTTGATAATTTATGCAAAAATAACAGCTGTTAAAATTAGTCATTTGTTTGCAAAATATAGCATATAGAGAACCCCATTTTCTGGAAATAGAGAGTTTATCAATTCAGGGTTGGGAAATGGATTATGGATACTGTTCACACAAAAGAAAACTCAGTTTGCTGTCACATTGGCAGCTCTTTGTGTGTTGTTTAATGTATTGTCAAATCTTGAAAAAATAATTTTTCATTATTTTTTAAAGAGTTTCATAATTAAACATTTTTAAATAGAATGACAATAGAACAATTGTTCAGGGGAAGGTTGTTGCCCATGTGCCTCTTGCTTGTCAAAATTTCGTATAAGTCTAACCCACCCACCCACCCGTCTACTTTCAGTTACCTTCCGACGCCACTGAGAAAAGAACGGTACTAAACACCTGTCCGCTGTTTTCAGCTGAAAACTAAAATATTTGTAATTCGCAGAAGGGGCAATTTAAAGTTAGATATCTTGCTATTTGTATGAGTTATTTTTTTACTATGTGGTCAAATCGCCAAAATAAGTGGCTGTGATTTCAATGCAGAAATAAGTGACAGTGAGAAAAATTATTTTACTGAATATATTTTCCGGGCACATATGATGGAAACATGTATGCTTTATTTTTTATAATATTTAGAAATTGTGCACAGGGACTTATTATTTGTTTTGTAGCGATGAATTTACTGCTTCAGAAATCACAATAGTAGTAGTATTGGTGGTAGTTGTACTACTGATATCTCTATATTGTGTGGTTCGTGTGGTGCGGCGTGGTGCGAAGAAACCATTACTTAGAGGTAAAATAGTTTTAAATGTTCTTCCAAGATTCATCTAAATAACTGAAAATATATATATATGCAACAGTAAAGTATTTGATTTTGATACTGTATACAATTTTCTTTTTTTAAATACCACATGATATATAGACTAATATAAGTCTAGAATTATCATCATTATATATTTACTTGATTTTCCATTTCTTTGATTTGAATTTTTAAAAAAGTATTCCATATTTCTTATCCTGATTTTCACTGCTATTTTAAAAAAGGTAGTCTTTATTATTTACATTTGTTTTCTTTAAAGTATTTTCTTGTAAAATCAAATTTTCATTTTCAAGTATAAGGTATTTTTAATAAATTCAATATCACCGGCATATGACTCTCTGATTTGCATTTAAAGTAACAATTTTTTCTTCGGTGTGTTAATAGTGAACTTGATTTGGTGGAAATGGATGGTCTATGTATCAAAACATAACATCATCTAACTGAGAATTAAACACAAACTTATATCATAGTGATAACTCAGTTAATTTTATGTAGAACAGAGGTAGTTTTTCTTCTGGAATATCTCATAATTGTTTTTACAGCTCTACGAAAATAATATTTCCTGCTTATATCAGACGTGAAATTGTATTAACTTCGAATTAATTTATATCGTAATGCATAGAGACGATAAAATTAAGTATAAATTATAAGTTTCAATATTAGATTTTTTAAGAACACAATGGACAAATACTGTTTACAAGAATGTTTTATCCTACAGAAGATTGCAACCAAATGGTAGAATCATCTGTTCTTCAAACAACAGAGGGAAATATTTCAAATGTTGAAACATTACTGGATACATCGGATGTATATAACTCAAATTTAGACTTATCAAAATCACCAACAAAAAACGTAGACGAATCACAGCCAGAAAATTTTGAAATGAATACACCAAAAAATGATACAAAACTAGCAGTATCAGCATTCAGCAAGGATCCACCAAGGGAAGATATTTCAAGTTCTCTAGCATTCGCTTTACAATCACAGAAGAACAATGGTTCAAACTAGGAACTAGGAATGTTTTTTATGGGTTTTTTTTTTAAATTTTCTTTTTACTGGATCGAATTTGTTATAACTGATAAATGTTTTAAGTATTAGATTCGTTCAATCATTCAATATTTCAAATTCAAATATAATTTGAGGTTCCGTAAATATTTTATGCATGTAGTTCCATCACATGATGCATGGGTTTCTTTAACCACTACAGATAAGAACGATTAATCATTCAGAACGATGCAGTTAATCACAAGTGTAGCTGGAAATAAAGGAAAAATTATTATTTTTTTAAATTTGTTACTTTTAATTGCATTTAATATTTTTGCTACAACCAATACAATGTTTGATTGTTGATTTAAGAAATTCAACTAGAGACTCGTTATACAAATTTGCTATGATTTCATTAAATATTTGTCAAAATTGCATCATTTAAAATGTTAAATTCAGAAGGCAATTTATTTTAAATTGGTGGAGAATTGAAATGTTATATGGCAATAGGTACCCCAGGTTTTTGGGCACCTTATATATGATGTAAAAATGTCTGTTAGTTTTGAGGCAAACAATATAGACTCTAGTGAAAGAAATGGTGACAACAAAATAGTGAAAGAAATGGTGACATATTGAGAGAAATTGTCACAACGAAATAGACTTTAGTGAGAAAACTGGTGACAACAAAATAGACTCTAGGAGAGAAATGGTGACAATAAAATAGACTCTAGTGAGAGAAATGATGAAAACAAAATAGACTCTAGTGAGAGATATGGTGACAACAAAATAGACCTTAGTGAGAGAAATGGTGACAACAAAATAGACTCTAGTGCGAGAAATGGTGACAACAAATTAGACTTTAGTGGGAGAAATGATGACAACAAAATAGACTCTAGTTAGAGAAATGATGACAACAAACTAGACTCTTGTGAGAGATATGGTGACAACAAAATAGACCTTAGTGAGAGAAATGATGACAAAATAGACTCTAGTGCGAGAAATGGTGACAAAAAATTAGACTTTAGTGGGAGAAATGATGACAACAAAATAGACTCTAGTTAGAGAAATGATGACAACAAAATAGACTCTAGAAGAGAAATGGTTACAACAAAATAGACTCTAGTAAGAGAAATGATTACAACTAGGCTCAAGTGAGTAAATTGGTGACAAGAAAATGGACTCTAGTTGGAGAAATGATGACAACAAACTAGACTCTAGTGAGAGAAATGGTGACAACAAAATAGACTGTAGTGTGAGAAATGGTGACAATAAAATAGACTCTAGGAAAGAAATTGTGACAACAAAATAGACTCTTGTGAGAGAAATGGTGACAACAAAATAGACTCTGGTGAGATAAATGATGACAATAAAATAGATTCTATTGAGAGAAATTGTGTCAACAAAATAGACTCTAGGAGAGAAATTGTGACAACAATAAAGACTCTAGTGAGAGAAATGATGACAACAAAATAGACTCTAGGAGAGAAATGATGACAATAAAATGGACTCTAGGGGAGAAATGATGACAACTAGACTCTAGTGACAGAAATTTTGACAACAAAATAGACTCTAGTGAGGGAAATGATGACCACAAACTAGACTCTAGTAAGAGAAATTGTGACAACAAAATATACTTTAGTCAAAGAAATGGTGACAACAAAAGAGACTCTAGTTAGAAAAAAAGTAATGGTGACAACAAACTAGACTCTAGTGAGAGAAATGATGACAACAAAATAGACTTTAGTGAAAGAAACGGTAGTATACCCTACCAACATGACAATATAATTACATTTACTTCTCAAACGTAGATATTTATATGCTTATCAGAAGATATCTGTATATATTATGCTGATTTATATCTCAATATACATTATTTGCTTTTGATAACTCATATTGTACGCCTACAAAATTGTATGTTTCATTGAAAAGGTTTATAGCATACTAAGAGCATGACAAGCAATGTATTTAACTTGCCAGTCTTGTATGATGAAATTGTATAATTATATCATAGGTACAAAAGATGAAAGTTAAAATGAAAGAAAATGCAGTTTTTTTTTTTTTATTTTTTAGTGCTCCAATCAACATTCTGATTTTAGTGATGTAGCAATAGAAATCAAAACTAACAGCCGCAAGGCATTTGTTTTCTGAATTAAAAAAATGTCTTAAAATAGTGGATTTGAAATGAATAATATAGAGTTATTGCTTTACATAGAAATTCAAGTTGCAAACGTGGACATATCGCAATTGGTAAATTACATGTATTTATTACTACGGAAGCCAACTGGTGCCATGTAAGACTCTGGCTATTGTTACTTAACACAACTTCCTGGTAAAACGAAAAACGTGTTTGACACCAACCATTGTTGTATCTTGACTCGTGAGCTGCTGTTGTCATAACTACATGTATTAATAGGAGTTCTCACATCACAACAAAGATAACGGTGCGGTCTTCGTTCAAAAACGCCATTAAAGGGTCCCTAAAAATACAGCTAAATATATGGTGTGAAGTAAAACACGCATTTCCGTCGTTTGCTTGCCTTAATTTTATGTGCTGATGTAATTTCGCTTCACTGTTAACTGTATCATGTATGCAGGTGAAGTATGAAATATATTGGAGTTTATTTTGGTGTATCGGGAATTTGGATGCTGATCCGTATGAAATGCCTTTTAAAATGCCCTTTTAAAAGTTAATTCTTAATTCTATCATAAGATTAAGGTAATACAAAACACCCGTGAAATTAATAATATGAAATATTTTCTCATATGCACTTAATGAGCGAGTTCGATCACAAACTACGGTCGCCGTAGTTCGACTAAAATGAGATCGAACTCACTTTAGTCCGACTAAAATGAAACCGTGGTCCAACCAACGGAGAGACTCTAGTCTGAATCTGGTCAGGTAGTTTAAAGATGGCGGCGGAAAGCCAAACCTCCAAATTTTGCTTTTTTTAATCAGCACATCATGCAATCTGTTAAATTTTGGCGCGCACACATATGATTTAATGTGTTAACAAGGTATTGTCCTTCCTTTTTCATGAACAATAAAATTATGTGTAGCAATTAACATCTTTCTCATTTTTTAAACCAGACATCAACTAATGTGCGTTCGAACACAGACATGGGCACCTTAAGTTTTCCTTACTACCGTGGTTAAACTCTAGTTAATGATCGAACTCGCCCAATAATGGTTTAATGTTTTGTTAAATTTAATTTTAATGCATCATCATAAAAAAATTATATGAGTCATAGCCATCATTTACTCGAAGCAAAAAAAAATCGAGGTACAGCGTATTTTGATAATTTCAAAACCTACAGTTGAATTGTATTCATTTGATCTTTGTGCAATTTAGCCTTATATTACTGAAGAATGTGATAATTTTCTTTCTTAAAAAGTTAAGACTTGAACATCACCAGTGTTTAGACTTTATTCACTAAAAAGTTTAAGGGCATATCAAAAGGTCAAAGAACAAATCTGATGTCATCTAGGATTTTCATCAATTTACATCTCTGTCAAAATTTTAAAATCGTAATAAATATAAAAACTACGGTAAAATTTTTACCATTTTGAGATATGTTAATCATGGGGTCAGGCCAATCATACATTTACATTTTATTGAAATTTGAACTATACAACTTTTGTAAAGAGATCTTTATATGTTGCTAATTTTCGTTTTAAAAGATCATTTACAATGTCTTTTTTTTTTTACATTATATTACATCAGAGTTTATTTTTAACTTACCAGTTAGAATGCAATTTGTTCTTTAGGTAAAAGAAAGGTCTCCTGAATAAATAGCAGCACAAACATTTGTAATTTCTTCAAAAGTAACTTATTGGCATAGCAAATTCTATAAACGACTATTCCATTTTACACTCCACTGAAAGGAGGTTGAAATGGTACAATGTAGGTTGAGGCGTTATTGGCAAAAATTGTGATATCAGATTTCTTTCAAATTTTAAATATTTACAGGTTTCATTCCAAAGAACAGAATATTCAATTTGGCTTACCTGTTTTGTACTACCTTAAGTTATGTGTATTTATGGTCATTATTAACATTTGCATTAGCAAACAGTTACTGTTTTAGATTTTACAAATTCGACCGTCACTATTTATGAAAGAGACCTAGATGTTACTTAAATACACTGAAATATGTTATAACTTGTAATTTATCGTTAACGATCTCCGATCCTCAGCCATGTCCGATAACTCTAAATTGTCCGGATTTTATTTATTCGTACCATAAATCTGCCTTCTAGTGTTAATATTGCCAATAGTAATTCAACAAAATGCTTGGCTTATTGGGTGCACGGAGATACACAGTCACTACATATAGGTATGATAAAGGGGTTCAAATCACCGATACACCAGTACAATTTTTTTTAATTTGATCTCAACTTGTATATTTATTCCATAATATCCATCGTGGGCAAATTGCAATAACTTTGTAAAATGCATGGATACCACCGATAAATTTCTTTTTATTTCATTTAATTTATAAAGTTTGAAGGAAAAATAACATTTTAATGATGTAAAAAAAATTGAGGCTGAAGGTCGGAGAACCTTAAGTATGATGTAATATAATTTTGGAATAGAGCCTCTTGAAAAAATATGCAACTCATCAAGGTCTCTTTAAATGCATCAATTTGAGTAAAAAAAACAGCAAGAATGAGATGACCCTATTATTAGGAAATATCACAATAATGAAAATTTAACCATGTGTTTTAGACTTATTAAGGTTTTAACATATTTGACAGAGGTAAAAAAAAAGATAAAAATTTTAGATGACGTCATTATTTTACAAGTGATCCTCTGTAAAATGGTTGACTCTATATGCTGTTTTTGATTGTTTCAATTTTTTTTCAAAAATCCCAACACTGATTTATAAGGCGAACGCACATTTTCTGAATTAGTGTTAAACACGCTATGATAATATTTCATTGTAAATTTTAAAACTGTAAAATACTTTATATTCCCATGGTTAACATAAATGCAAATTGTATAGATTAGATCCCTCATATATTATTGAAAATTAAATAATATAATATTGTGCTTAAAAAATATCAAGCATTTTCAGACTTCATAAACAATCTTTGATTTTCAAAAGTAGAAGTTTACTTATTACATACATGCAAATTAACAAATACAGCACTAGTATTGCAGTTTCTTCATGCATTCTATAAATTACAACAAGTACATATGTCATTGAATGGTTATTCGGGCACTTATCGTCATTTAAAAATAGCTCTAAATGTACATTGCATTAGCTTTTGAGTAAAGCACTGCAAAGATAATTCATCTTTGAAGTAAAAATATTGATAACAGTCATACAACTCAAACAGGCAGTAACTACACAAATATTTCACATGTGACACAAACTAATGTTCTTTAGAAATAAAGTCACTACAGTAAAGCTTCATTCTTCCGCAGTTCCTTTCAGCGTCTATCCAGTCCGGAATGTTGATAGGTATGTTACCATGAATGTTCAAAAGTGCAAATCTGTTGATGGATTGGTTCCATGAATGTTCATAAGTGCCATTCTGTTGAAGGGTATGATTCCATGAATGTTCATAGTGCCATTCTGTTGAAGGGTATGGTTCCATGAATGTTCATAAGTGCCATTCTGTTGAAGGGTATGGTTCCATGAATGTTCATAAGTGCCAATCTGTTGATGGGTTTGGTTCCATGAATGTTCATAGATCTAAGTGCCATTCTGTCGACAGGTATGTTACCATGAATGTTTAAAAGTGCCAATCTGTCGATAGGTGCCATTCTGTTGATAGGTATGTTACCATGAATGTTCATGAGTATGGCATGCCAAATTCACAAACATGAGCTAAACATAGTTTTACAGTTTATAAATTAGGTTAATCGACTGTTAACTATAGTTTACGAATCGCAAACTATAGTTAAAGATTCGTTAAGTATTATTTTTATCTGTAAATCTTTATTTAACGGTTGTAAACTATAGTTTACGAATGATAATCTAAGTTTATCTGTCGGCAAATAAAGTTAACAATAGATTTTGCTGATAAATATAGATTCACATCTGTAAACTATAATTTACATTCTTTAACAAAGGTTAAGATTTGATAATCATAGTTTCACAATCGTGAAACTATATTTAACACATAACTATGTTTTGCAATCGCAAATAGTTGTTTTCAGTGTTAATTATAATTTTACACTTCTGAAACATAGATGGTCGCGTTAAGTATGGTTTACAGATGTGAAATATAGATTAACGGCGCTAACTAAAGTTTCACAGATGATAAACAAAGTTTATCGACTGTTGATTATAGTTTACGAACCCTTAACTACAGTTACCTTTTAACTATTATTTACGAACCGTAAACTATAGTTAACGATACGTGTACTATAGTTAACGATTTATTAACTATAGTTTTCATCTGTAAAACCATATTTAACGGTTGTAAACTGTAGTTTACAAATGATAGTCTACGTTAATCTGTCTGCAAATACATGTAACGTTAACAATAGACTGTACTGCTCATCTGTAAACTATAATTTACATTCGTAACTATAGTTAAGATTTGATAATCATAGTTTCACAATCTTGAAACTATATTTAACACATAAACTATGTTTTGCAATTGCAAATGATTGTTTTCAGTGTTAATTATAGTTTTACACTTCTGAAACATAGATGATCGAATTAACAATGGTTTACAGATGTGAAATATAGATTAACGTCGTTAACTATAGTTTTCTGTCCATAAACTATAGTTTACAACCGTTAAACCTAATTTATCGACTGTAAAACTATGATGAGCTCATTTTTTTTAATATGGCGTGCCATACATAAGTGCCAATCCGTTTATATGTTGTTCCCATGAATGTTCATCAGTGCCAATCCGTTGAGTCTCTCCTTTGTGAATGTCGATCACATGTAGGTTTTCACTTCTTTAAAACAGTGACTGGCTTTCATATTCTGCACTGGCTATTGGAATGGTACACAAGATCTGTTAGGGTACAATCCTTTAAGTCAGTTGCATGATTTCAAGTATCTTGTGCAGTATATGGTAGTGGTCCTTCTTTAGTTTTCCACTTTCTCTGCAATCTTGTATTCACTGTCAACTGCTGTAGGATCAGGCAGATCCTCGGAGCATGGATCAACCATCCTCTTCATTCCTTTTGGCAAGACTGCTGATTTGGCGTTCCTGACTGGTGTGATGAGTAGTCCATCAACAACCATGTGGCTGTGTAGAGAGACGCTTCTCTAGCTCAGCGAGAAGGTGGTGCAAACAAGGTATAAATACACTTTTCCGTTAGTACTCCTCTGTTAACATGGTGAAACTTGCTGGGTTGTTGTGTTACAGGGCCATCCCCTGGAATTAATTATCATGAATAAATGTTGAGTGAAAGATGTGGTATGAAAGATTTGATAAGGGTGCAGGTGCGCGACGCAGGCGTTGTAGCCCTGCTTCCCAAGAGTATCATTTCAGCTAGTTAGGAAAGTGAGAGAGAGTGAACATGAGTCTATTATTTTTAAGTTAATATCTGTAGTTGTCATTTGTTTATTGTGCATGATAGAGTTCTGAGAGATGAAAGTGAGTAGTTGATTGAGTTATGGGAGAGTCTGAGGAGTGAGAGATAATTGGTATGGCCATACCCAGGGAACACGTGGGAGACAGGGGGAGAATGAGTTTGGATGTGATAGAGTGAGGACGCATTTGATATTACCTGTGTTTCATATATATTGTGTAATTCGTGTTCGTTGTAAATATGTAAATAAACTTGTAAATATAAACAATAGTTATCAATCAGTGCCGGTGACAGGGAGGACCCCCGTCACATATTATGGTGGCAGCGGCGGGATGACGTAAATGATAAAGGAACAAAATGCCAAGGAAAAAGAGACAAGAGCCCGTCGAAGAAATAATCGTAAACGAAGTTACACCAGAGCCGAAGTCATCGACTCTAGTTAGGCCCGTTCCTTTTTACGGAAAGTTTAACGAAGATGTTGATTCTTGGATTAAAGACTTTGACCGCATCGCCAGAGCAAATTTCTGGAGTGATGGCAGGAAGTGTGTCACAATACCGGCGTTCCTTCGTGACCAGGCTGCAGATTACTACGAATCGTTAGACGATGATTTAAAAGATGACTATCGTTCTGTTTGTGACTCTCTCCGGGAAAGCTTCATCCCAAAGGAGCTACAGTCATTGTATTATTCAAACCTCTTTGGATACAGACAAGCAGACACCCAAACTGTTGACGACTATGCCGCCAATATAACAATGCTGGCCACACGTGCGTACATGAACATGCCAAGACGACAAAAGGAAACCCTTACCAAAGAACATTTCAAGGGTTAAGGCCCGAAATTAAAAGATTTGTTCTACTTTCAAACCCAAAGACTTTCGAGGAAGCTTTTCGTCATGCAAAAAGAGAGGAATGTAACAACTCTCTTGTGGACAACTCGGGGACAAGAATGGCAGCCATGTCATGCGAGCCTAAGAGAACAGAGGAGCTGGAGAAATCTATCGCAGACCTCTCAGCCCAAGTATCAGTGATGGCTACCGAGATAGGGCGCATTTCTTCCCAGCGACAATATGCCTTAAATACCCGGGGACGGAACTTCCGAGGATCCTGGCGAGGAAGAGGCCTTGGACTACAGTCCAGATCTGACCGGAACCTTAGGACGACAGATGGGAGGCCGATCTGCAACAACTGCCAGAGGGTAGGACATATCGCCATTCGATGCAAGGAGCAAAGAACCACCAATTCGGGAAACTAAAGTCCGCCCCTTTTTGTGGAGGTAAAGGATCAGCGGAATTTAAACATCCTCCGAAAGAGAGCCGGTCGCGAGAAGTGAAAGGATTAGATTCCTCCGGGAACAGTGAAAATAGTGTTGAAATTTTGAAATATGTATGTGAAAATATTGTGTCATGTCAGTTGAATCCTAAATTTTGTACCGCCAAAATTTTAGGATATGTGAATGATAAAAGTGCTTCGATGTTGATCGACACAGGATCTAGTGTCACAATTGTGAGTGAAGAATTCGCAGACCATGGTATTATGGCGCCGGCTGGAGGAGTGAGTATTACATCGGCTACGGGCAACCGAGTCGACATAATCGGAAAATGCGACTTTCGAATAAGAATTGGTGAAAAGACTGACATTGTTTACAATGCATTTGTTGCTAGGAATTTCCCATATAACTGTATTTTAGGACTAGATATTCTAAAAGATTGTGCATGTTATATTGATGTTGCAAATGATTCTTTGTATATAAATGGTGAGTGTGTCTCATTCAGTCCTGATGCAAATCTAGTGAGCGAGAGTTTGGAAGGTGTATGTCAGGGTGAAAGTTTGAACGGGATTGAGATTAGTGAGTGTGTGAAGTCTGGTGAGAACGATGTTACAGTTAACGATCTCTATGTGACAGAAAATTTAGACAATACGGAGCGTGAGTCAATTATTAAGGTGTTAGAAAAGTTCCGAAAAGTGTTTGCATTTAATGACAACGAATTAGGTAGGACTAATTTAGTTGAACATTCGATAGATACGGGGAACAGCAAACCCATCCACTTGCGGCCGTACAGAATTCCCCACAGCCAGCGAAAATTACTGGAATCTCAGATAGAAACAATGTGTGCTAACGGAATTGTGCGACCGTCCAAGAGCCCGTATTCAGCTCCAATCGTCCTAGTCCCGAAGAAAGACGGCAAGGTCCGCATGTGCATCGACTTTCGTAAACTAAATGAGGTCACAAAAAAAGGATGTGTACCCTCTTCCAAGGATAGACGATATGCTGGATGCACTTAATAATTGAGGTCTTCCGTTTCCAACGGAAGACCTTACTATTATTGTGCTTGTAAGATTATT
>WFKH01010211.1:871226-881517 GCA_016163765.1 Magallana hongkongensis
ACCTTAATGGTACATTTATTTACTTTGAGCTACAGAATATCACTGTGATATCTATCTTAATGGTACGTTTATTTACTTTGAGCTACAGAATATCACTGTGTGATATCTACCTTAATGGTAAATTTATTTACTTTGAGCTACAGAGTGTCACTGTGTGATATCTACCTGAATGGTACAGAATACCAAACATATATACCTGCAGTTAGTATTATTTACAGTACAAAGTATAGCTGATTATTCTCCCATATGGTAAACAGAATTTTATATACATGTGTTTTAGTATGATACATACAGCATATTCAATGCTCTTCCCTTCTGGTGTAGAGAATTATAACTTTGTGATGCTGTGGTATTGAGTATATGATATCCAAGTAGTTCTGAGTAGGTGATATCCAACTGAGTATTTCTGATACCTAAAATGCAGGGTATATCTGATATCTATTTTTTAATGGTACTAAAAATCACTATCTGCTTTATTTCAGTGGAGCTGGCAATGATTATGGACCGTCTGTATGGAGGAGTCTGCTATGCAGGGATTGACACAGACCCTGAACTGAAATATCCCAAGGGGGCGGGGCGTGTGGCCTTCTCCAACCAGCAGAGCTACATAGCAGCAATCAGTGCCAGATTTGTTCAGCTCCAGCACGGGGAAATAGACAAGAGGGTAGGTATAACTGATGGTAACAACAGAGTTGGGGCATCACTGAGGGAACAAGGGTGGGTTGGAGAGCTCTTTAAAAATATCAAAGCACTGTTACTGGACACTGGTACCCAGTCTTACTTATCTGCAAATGTTGTTTTTTAATGATAGAACATCTGCATTGTGTAGAACAATATCACTGGATTATAATTGTGTTGTTTGAATGTTGACAGGTGGAGGTCAAGCCCTATGTTCTGGACGACCAGATGTGTGACGAGTGCCAGGGATCTAGGTGTGGTGGCAAGTTTGCTCCGTTTTTCTGCGCCAACGTCACCTGTCTGCAGTACTACTGTGAGCAGTGTTGGGCCCAGATCCACTCCCGGCCCGGGCGCGAGTTCCACAAACCGCTGGTCAAGGAAGGTGCAGACAGACCCAGGGCTGTCCCGTTTCGCTGGTGTTAGATCAACAAAACTCAACAAGATTTTTCTTCAAAAGAAATAAAACTTGTAGATGTATTTAGTCCAGATTAATATATTACTTATTTATTTATTGAATTTTTATCTTGTTACTTGTTTATTTTTTGTCAGTGCTGATTGTGGTTATTGGTTACGATAGCCCGTAAAACGTTCCCTTGCCAACTATTTATTATTGATTGTCTCTAGCAGGAGCATTCCATGGGAAGTCCTACACTTTAATACCACAAAGTTTTTGTACAGATGTAAATGTTCCCCGTTTTTTTATAAATCACAAGAGAGAGAAAAAAATCTAGTTATGTATTTTTTCACAAGTTTTTTCACAGGACAGCAATATATATCACACATGTAATCTGTGTTCATGAATTTTGTACTTTTTCCATCTTGCATGTTGTGCATTTGATAAAAAAAGATGAAGTTGGTTTTTATGAATCATTAGATGGATAGTTTTTTTCTACTTTTGTGAGTTTTTTTAGCTAGAGACAATCCAGGCTATTTATATCTGGTTCTCGGACTTTGTACTGTGTGAATTACTCTAGTCAGTGTTTGTCTGTTTGTATTCTGGTCATTGTTGATGTTAATCATTGTTATTTATAAACAAAAATTTCAGTAATGTGTTGCAGGGATTTGTGACAAAATGATACCTTTCAGAATTCAGCATTTTGATTTTTTTTACTGTTTATATAACTGTTTTATACTTTTATTTTGCTAATTAAGAGTTTCTAGTTATTGCATGCAGTTTTTTGTGTTTAATTAGTTTGATATATTTTTTTCAATGAATTATTCGCTTTGTTGTATGAATTTTCTGTGATTACCATATTTATTCAGCCAGGAGGGGGTGTGTCCCTGGACAGAGGGGTTATATCGGGCTTGTTTTTTGGGGTTTTTTTATCCTTTTTCCCCATTTAGTCATTTCATGTATTGGGTTCATATACTACATGCCATATTAACTGGTTCTTTTTTATGTGAAGAACACGCTTAGACAAGGGGTCTTATTTTCCCACAGATTTCATTTTTGCTTTTTTATCCCATTATTTTTGTTCTCCTGTGTTACTTTGCAGTTAGTAGCGCCTGGTTGTGGTTACCATTACGATATAGGTATTTGTTTATTGCTCAATCATACCGTGTACAATAGAGACGACTACTAGAATGTTACACTTATTTTTTTATGAACATTTTTTGAGTTACTTGCTGTCAAGTGTATCTTAGCTACCACTCTGTGTAAATTGTATAGTCACTCCAGTTTTGATTGTTTTATATATTCCAGACTTTTTTTTTTACATATCACCCCAGCTTCCGCTTTGTACATTCTGCAAACAAAAAAAAAATTGAAAAAAAGAAAAACAACTGCATGCACCTCATCTTGATATATACATGTAGGCTTTTTACTAAGACTGTGTAATCTTTTTGTACCTTCACTACTTCCAGTGTTATTTTGTATAAATGAGAAAAATTTGATACAGACTTTGAACAATATCAATTGCACTTTTTCCACACATTGACAATGTATTTTTTTAATTTTCTGCCAAACAAATCTGTAATATATTTTATTATCAACTTACAAAGTCATTGTCAATCAAACTGTGTGTTTTAGTGTCACAACAATGCAAACTGATTGCTGGAGATGGACTCGTTTTGTTATGTCTCCACTTAAGGTTTTTTTACAGATACTTTTTCACTAAACTTACCACTTTTTATAGACAAATAGTTTTTCAAATAGCAAATTAACGCAATCTTTTTCTTTAAGTTTACAGGTGCTAATTTTATAAGTATGAAAATAATGGCTTAAGTTGAAGTTTCCATTTAATATTTTAGGTTTTGTTTTAAATCTTGATTCGCAATTGCAAAAAAAAAAAAAAAAAAAAAAATTGATAACAAAAAATTGGGGATTGTAAATTTGGCTTATTTGCATACAGAATAATGATTTAGTTTTATAATTTTATTTTCAGATAAATCCTATTAAAAATTTTCAATTTCATTCAGAAACCATCAAATCGAAACTTTTTAAAAATTCATTTGAAATATGTAAATATTTGCACTCTTCTAGTAAAAAAAAAAAAAAAATGATCAGGAGCTTAGTTTTAAAACATGGTTAAAATGGGTAGAAGCTTATTATTTGTAGCAAAACATTAATATCACGTCAGTGTTAGAAGACTTGGTAGTTTCTTAAACGGGAAAATCAAATTTGTTTGGTATAGATTTCTATTGTCTGTTGTATCAGAGGGAGGACCTGGAACAATTGTACCTGGTATTGTGTTTAGATTTTGTACTATAACTGGAAAATCAGTCGTAACAGATGTTTTCAAAGTTTTGTGATGAATCAGGAACAACATCGGTGTCTTCTTTGAGATGTGGGACGTGATCGTTGTATTCTGACCATGCAGTTTTTTTGTTCCAAATCAAAAGGTCAAGAAAAGAGTAGATATTATGAGAAGTGTTAAGGATTGTTTGAGGCATTTTGCATCATCAATTGAACCCAACAACGGAGGTGAATGTGTTCTTTAATTTGTAATTTATGTATCAAGCCCAGTGGTGAACGCTGACTGTGATTTTTTACATGCCAGTTGTTAATTGTCGGATGGAGGTGGATATTACAAACTTTAGCTGGTAATGGGATGTGGGCTCTCAGCAAGGTCGGCTTCCACACAGTGTAACAAAACTACCTCAGTGTTTGATCTGAATCCTAGATACCTCACCACACTGTAACTGCCTTCCTACCCAGTAGTCCATTAGTTCAGCCCACTTCTGTACAGTCAATCGGCTGTCAATTTCTGTCCCCTGTGAAGATACTATAAACTGAACAGAACTTGTCACTGGTATTGTTAAATATTCTCCCCAATAACATCTGACCTTGCTGAGGGCCAGCATTGCAAAGTCTTTCATAGAGAGATGCCACTGTGTGTTGGAGGTGTCAGTCTGTTGGTTTCCTAGTTTGCTGTTTGTCGGGTAGCTCAGACCCTAGCCTCACTGTGGGCTGTGGGGAGGGACTTCCTTAGCCTCATTGTGGGGTGGGGAGGAACTTTCCTGGCCTCATTGTGGGGGTGGGGAGGGACTTTCTTAGCCTCACTATGGGAGTGGGGAGGGACTTCCTTAACCTCATTGTGGGGATGGGGAGGGAACTTCAGTGTTACAACAAGGATGTTTGTTGAGTTGTTTTGTTTCCAAGTCACTTTTTAACTCAATTTTTTATAATTTGTTATTTCTTTTGTTTTACTTTTTTTTATTGAAAACAAGATGGTGATTTTTTGAAAAACTAGAATGAATGTCTCCTAGTAAAGAAGAGAAGAAAATCTATTGATGTTCTCTGCAGCTTCTGTGACGTCTCTGAACGTTTCCGTCAGAGGCCACTGGAGCTCAGTAGCTATCAAAACACACTCGTAGATTTTCTTTCCTTTTATGATTGAAATTGGTATTTTTATATTTTTTAGTTCAAAGATATTTATACTTTTATATTTTTTAAGAAAAACAAAATGCACTATAGTCATTAGTAGGTGTTGTTTCCATGTAGATTTCATAGTTTATTAGATGCAGTGAGTGAAATTCTGTTTTTGAAATGTGTGTGTAATACTTTGTATTAGATTTCTTTAATACACTTAAAGGAACGGATGGCAATTCTGTGTAATCTTAAAGAGCTTTCAACTGTGTTCAAATTTGTTTATATAAGATGCAGTTTTCATGAAAATGTGAAGGTCCAGGTGTTATGATTGCTGCCAAAGTCAACTTGCCAGAAACAGTCCATCATTTCAAGTGTTAACATTGCAAAACATAAAAAAAGTGGGTCCATCGCGTGCTGGAACTAGTCATGTAGACTTTAGATGCATCAACAGACAGCCACTTGGGTGGTGATGGGTATGATATTTTTTTCTTTTGTGCAATATTTTAGTTAGATTATTATGGTTAAAAAAGGGCAGTAGTTTTCATATTTTGATTTCACCGGTATTTATTTTTTCACAGATTTTTTTATTCTCTGCTTCAATATACCTGTATTTACTACACTAGTTATGTATTATATGAGAGAGTTTGGCTTACACAATCCACTGGTTTGTGGGGCTTGTTCTGATCAAGATTAACCTGGAGTCTGTGTGGATATGGAGCTCACTGCCCCAGTTCTTTGTTAATGTCTAACCAAAACACTTCAAAGAGAGCAGTTCTTGGTTAGACTCCAGAGAGAGTATTTGACATCTAGTTTTGAATCAAGTGAAGTTGACAACAACCAGACTCTGCTTGTTTTAACAGTTAACAGTTGTGAACTAGAACACTGTCTGCATTCCTTGTGTCTGAAGTGGAAGCAACTGTAAGGTGAGCTATGTGACCAATAGAAATCTTGTTAAAAGTTTTCAATCTATTTTTGGATTTTTTTTTCCCTTCCCACTTTGTGCCCATCTTTCACATTGCCTGTTCACTTCAGTATTATATATGCTGCATTCAACTTTGTCCCAGACATTAGGTGAAATAACATCACTGGGACTTGTTGCAATGGGTGGGACCCTTAGTTTCTCCCCATAAGGTTTTCATGTGCATGTGTAGTTTTTGACCAATTTCATACATGTTGTGTTTTTGTATAATGGGAAGTTTTTAAAGTTATTTTGTTTAAGGTTATCAACCGATCCTGAAGTTTCTATGTTTTTTAATAAAGCTAAGTCATTCTTTTATAATAATAAACATGAATGGTGTTGTTTATATGTGTTGTGTTATCTTTGAACTCTATGAGGTGAGTTTATCAGTGAGTTGTCAGTCTAATAGACAGCAGGAACTTTGCTGTAGGGTTAGTCTGGGATTGGATTTATTACAGAAGAAATTGATCACTTTGATTGTTACCAGTCAGAATATCAAACTGATGCATTGTACAATTTTAAACTGTTAAGAGGCAAACAAAGGTTTAAAGCACATTGCTTTACTAAACAATAGTTTTACAAGACAGTAAAGGTCATTAGGGAATAGGGATAAAGACTCTTATAAGCTGTTGTGAAACGTATTTGATAAAATAAGAACAAATCAGGTGATGAAGTAGATGAGTTGTAATTTTATCATAGTGCCTTTCCTTTTTTTTTTGGTGCTAAATGATATCATTGGAAACTATATTCCCAGTACCTGTATCAAACAGATTTGGATATGCATGTACAATGGTTAAAATTATGTGCTTAAAACCTGATTATAATTGTATTGCAATTGAAATTTTGCTTTGAAATAGATTATGACTAGATAATATCCCACGCAAGCGCGGGAAATAACAGTTTACTTATTAATTAAATTTGTATGTTGAAACAGATTTTTTTTTCTTCATTTTTAGCTCACCTGAGCTGAAAGCTCCAGTGAGCTTTTCTGATCACATTTTGTCTGTCGTCCGTCCGTCTGTCTGTCTGTCCATAAATTTTTCACATTTTCAACATCTTCTCCAGAACCACTGGGCCAATTTCAACCAAACTTGGCACAAAGCACCCTTAGGCAAAGGGGATTCAAAGTTCTGAAATTAAGGACCACGCCCTTTTTCAAGGGGAGATAATTTGGGAATTATTGGAAAATTTTGAGAAATTTTCAAAAATCTTCTCAAGAACCATTTGACCAGGAAAGCTGAAACTTATGTGGAAGCATCCTCAGCTAGTGTAGATTCAAAGTTGTGAAAATCAGGACCCCCGGGGACAGGGTGGGGCCACAATGGGGGGTCGAATTTTTACATAGGAATATATATATATAGAGTAAATCTTTAAAAATCTTCTTCTCAAAAACTAATCAGCCAGGAAAGCTGAGACTTATGTGGAAGCATCCTCAGCTAGTGTAGAATCAAAGTTGTGAAAATCATGACCCCCGGGGGTAGGGTGGTGCCACAATGGGGGGGGGTCGAATTTTTACATAGGAATATATAGATCTCTAAAACTAAGTAGCCAGGAAAGGTGTAACTTATGTGGAAGCATCCTCAGGTAAGGACTAGGTAGATTCAAGTTTGTTCAAATCATGATCTCCAGGGGTAGAATGGGGTCACAACAGGGAGGGAGGAGGGAGACAAAATTTTGACATAGGAATATATGGAGAAAGATCTACGACGAAACCATTTGTCTTGAAAATCTGTAACTTTAGTAAAAGCAACCATGGGTAGTGTAGATTCAAATTCGTTAAAATAAAAATCTTGAGGAGTAGGGTGGGGCCACATTGGAGATCCAATTTTTCAAAGGAAAACATTTTTAATTCACAAAAACTGAAATGTTATAATATATGGTTTTACTTATATGCAAACATTTTGCCAATTTGTGATTCTTTAAAATTGTTAAGACTTTTGCCCCTGGACGATTCTTGGGCCTCACAAGGGGTTCAGAGTTTGATGTAGGTTTATATCCCATGTATAAACAATTGTCTAGGATCTTGTTCAGAACTGCGATGCTCAACATGTGATATGAATATAAAATCATCCTGTTAGAAAAGGGACTTGATTATAAACATAAGAATATCTACATGTATTATACTACATTGTCCAGATATTTTGTATTATGTCTCCATTAAGCTGATTTTATCATGCCTATTGTTGCTTAGGTGAGCGATGTGGCCCATCGGCCTCTTGTTTATATACTGTGACTGAATTTTTTCTTAACCTATTTTTTAAGATTGGAATTTAAAAATCAAATTGCTGGATATCAAAAGGGGCGGATGGGAATAAAAATCTAAACTGAAATTTACCCCCACCCCCACATCTCGATAAACGTCTCCGTTTTATGCTTATATTATTTATTCATATAGACGTAGAGTTGTTAACACAATCTGTTCATGGTTTACAATTTTTAATAAAATAAAAAAAAAAGTTGACTATCTATCTTTCAGTGGTATAAAAATGTAATCTTAAAAACGTGAATGCCTGCACATTTTAAGTTCATTATCCAAGGTGTTGAACTCGTCCTACTTTTTCTGCCATTGCGTCAATTAGTCAACCCGCGTTCTTTGTTACCCCGTTGTGGAAAGTTCTTTCTAACAAAACTAACATCGTACATTCAAAATTTTCTTTATTCAACATTTGTCAAATCTTAATTAATTTCTTTGCCATACTATAAATAAGTTCCCGGTATATATATTACCTCTTACGTAATTATTCAATATCATTTGAATGCAAGAATATTTTGATACAAACTACCACTGACTTGGATCCGCCAAAGCGTGTCCACCACCTTACTCTCAATTTTGCTATTTCGGGCTTGTTTATCGAAAATGAAAGTAGGTTTTTGATTTATTTCATAATAATTACTTATCAGTTAAATTTCAATTATAGCTTACAGACATCATCTCACACGTGTTGAAATACCAAAGGTGTAAGCAGTTACTCTGGTGCAGGCGTTTTGTAGTTTATTTGCAAAATGTCTTAATTTATAAGTATAGATATTTGGTAACATGGGAAAAAATATCATGATATTACTTTGCATCTAAAGGCAAAATGCTTTATATGAAGTGTTCTTCAATACACCATGCATTCCAGGATGCAGAAATGCCTAATAAGAACTTTTTTCATCCCTCAATTCGGCTCAATACCTCGATAAACTTGATGCAACCTGCAATTGATCACCCATTTAAGGTGGTATGGGACATCTGTCAATATTTATGTGGATTAAAGTACATTATAATTAAAATACTTTCATCGATTTAAAATTTTAAAATTTTACAATTTTTCACCAAAAAATACGTTTTAAAATTTTTGGAAAGGTAAAAAAATTTAAAATCCCCAGCAAGATTCGAACTCATGACTTACAAATTCGTAGTGAAACCTCTAAACCATTGCGCTACGAAGCTAGGTGACAATTACGAGAAAGAAACTATTTATAAAATTAAACTTGATTTTATTGTTTATTTCGATAAATAGTACGTCACAACATGGAGGTGTCCCATATCACCTTTATGATAAGTTGAATGTTTTCTTTTCATCTTCAACGCAGATTTTTTCTCTCTCTCGATCTTGTTCCCATTGATATCGTTGTCTCTAGCAGTTAAAAACCAAATCTGATTGAAAGCTAATTAGTATGAAATTACAGTTTCAAGATTTTTGATAAAGCAGTTTTAACGCTAACTAGTGTCTTTTCGCTTGCATCGTTCTGACTCGAATCCCTATATTGCTCATACCGTCCTCAAATCACCGTTCTTCCTCTAGCTCGCACTTTCATCAGATAACCATAACGGCCTGTCATCCTTGTTCTCAAATTACAACAACGACCTCTAGTGCAAACCATTCTCAACTTACTAGAGCTTATCACATCTATTTTCCTCCATCCTCAAATCACTACATCAACCTCTAGTTCTAATCATCGTCAAATAACCACAGCTATCTCACACTTCCCTCAAAAAACCATATCTATATCTAGTTTCTTCCACCTCCAAAAAATCACATCAAACTTTCAATTCCCTCAATGCTCAAATTATCAACAGCGATCTCTAGACGATTCCCACCAACCTCAGATAACCCCATCAACCTTTAGTGCCCGCTATCCCCAAAATACTATAGTCACCTCTAGTTTCCACAGTCCTCAAATTACTACATCGGCCTTTAATTTTCCCCATCCTCAAATGATCACATCAGCTTATAGCTTCCACAATCCTCAAATTATCAAAAGCTTCGTTAGTTCCTACCATTCTCAAAATATCATATCAACCTCAGATTTCAACAACCTTTAAATAACGACATCGACCTCCATTTTCCATCTTCTTTCATCTTTAATTTTCACCATTCAAATCACAACAGCTACTTCTAGATTTCATCTTCTTCAAATTACCACATGAACCTTTAATTCTCACCATCTTCAAATTACCGCATCGTCCTATAATTCTCGCCATCTTCAAATCACCACAGCACCTTAAAAATAAATGTCCTATTAATAGTAGCAACTACTGCTCAAGCAAGCCTCCAGCTTGCAATTTCATGAAATCAAGACAGTAGTAGCTGGCATTTTTGTCAAATCATCATAGCAATAGCTTGCATTTACATTAAATAATTACAACATCAGCTTGCATTTCCTTCCACCAAATTACAAAGAAAAACCATCTTGTAGTTTAATCAAATCATAATCATACAGTAATATCTTGTACTTTCAGCCATTCATTACTGAAATAGCTTGCATTTTCATCAAATTATCACAGTTCTATCGTTCACTTTTCATCATATCATCTCAGTTATATGTTGTATCATCCTCAAATCCACAACCTACGGCTT
>WFKH01010211.1:888585-898892 GCA_016163765.1 Magallana hongkongensis
AAGCCGTAGGTTGTGGATTTGAGGATGATACAACATATAACTGAGATAATATGATGAAAAGTGAACGATAGAACTGTGATAATTTGATGAAAATGCAAGCTATTTCGGTAATGAATGGCTGAAAGTACAAGATATTACTGTATGATTATGATTTGATTAAACTACAAGATGGTTTTTCTTTGTAATTTGGTGGAAGGAAATGCAAGCTGATGTTGTAATTATTTAATGTAAATGCAAGCTATTGCTATGATGATTTGACAAAAATGCCAGCTACTACTGTCTTGATTTCATGAAATTGCAAGCTGGAGGCTTGCTTGAGCAGTAGTTGCTACTATTAATAGGACATTTATTTTTAAGGTGCTGTGGTGATTTGAAGATGGCGAGAATTATAGGACGATGCGGTAATTTGAAGATGGTGAGAATTAAAGGTTCATGTGGTAATTTGAAGAAGATGAAATCTAGAAGTAGCTGTTGTGATTTGAATGGTGAAAATTAAAGATGAAAGAAGATGGAAAATGGAGGTCGATGTCGTTATTTAAAGGTTGTTGAAATCTGAGGTTGATATGATATTTTGAGAATGGTAGGAACTAACGAAGCTTTTGATAATTTGAGGATTGTGGAAGCTATAAGCTGATGTGATCATTTGAGGATGGGGAAAATTAAAGGCCGATGTAGTAATTTGAGGACTGTGGAAACTAGAGGTGACTATAGTATTTTGGGGATAGCGGGCACTAAAGGTTGATGGGGTTATCTGAGGTTGGTGGGAATCGTCTAGAGATCGCTGTTGATAATTTGAGCATTGAGGGAATTGAAAGTTTGATGTGATTTTTTGGAGGTGGAAGAAACTAGATATAGATATGGTTTTTTGAGGGAAGTGTGAGATAGCTGTGGTTATTTGACGATGATTAGAACTAGAGGTTGATGTAGTGATTTGAGGATGGAGGAAAATAGATGTGATAAGCTCTAGTAAGTTGAGAATGGTTTGCACTAGAGGTCGTTGTTGTAATTTGAGAACAAGGATGACAGGCCGTTATGGTTATCTGATGAAAGTGCGAGCTAGAGGAAGAACGGTGATTTGAGGACGGTATGAGCAATATAGGGATTCGAGTCAGAACGATGCAAGCGAAAAGACACTAGTTAGCGTTAAAACTGCTTTATCAAAAATCTTGAAACTGTAATTTCATACTAATTAGCTTTCAATCAGATTTGGTTTTTAACTGCTAGAGACAACGATATCAATGGGAACAAGATCGAGAGAGAGAAAAAATCTGCGTTGAAGATGAAAAGAAAACATTCAACTTATCATAAAGGTGATATGGGACACCTCCATGTTGTGACGTACTATTTATCGAAATAAACAATAAAATCAAGTTTAATTTTATAAATAGTTTCTTTCTCGTAATTGTCACCTAGCTTCGTAGCGCAATGGTTTAGAGGTTTCACTACGAATTTGTAAGTCATGAGTTCGAATCTTGCTGGGGATTTTAAATTTTTTTACCTTTCCAAAAATTTTAAAACGTATTTTTTGGTGAAAAATTGTAAAATTTGAAAATTTTAAATCGATGAAAGTATTTTAATTATAATGTACTTTAATCCACATAAATATTGACAGATGTCCCATACCACCTTAAATGGGTGATCAATTGCAGGTTGCATCAAGTTTATTGAGGTATTGAGCCGAATTGAGGGATGAAAAAAGTTCTTATTAGGCATTTCTGCATCCTGGAATGCATGGTGTATTGAAGAACACTTCATATAAAGCATTTTGCCTTTAGATGCAAAGTAATATCATGATATTTTTTCCCATGTTACCAAATATCTATACTTATAAATTAAGACATTTTGCAAATAAACTACAAAACGCCTGCACCAGAGTAACTGCTTACACCTTTGGTATTTCAACACGTGTGAGATGATGTCTGTAAGCTATAATTGAAATTTAACTGATAAGTAATTATTATGAAATAAATCAAAAACCTACTTTCATTTTCGATAAACAAGCCCGAAATAGCAAAATTGAGAGTAAGGTGGTGGACACGCTTTGGCGGATCCAAGTCAGTGGTAGTTTGTATCAAAATATTCTTGCATTCAAATGATATTGAATAATTACGTAAGAGGTAATATATATACCGGGAACTTATTTATAGTATGGCAAAGAAATTAATTAAGATTTGACAAATGTTGAATAAAGAAAATTTTGAATGTACGATGTTAGTTTTGTTAGAAAGAACTTTCCACAACGGGGTAACAAAGAACGCGGGTTGACTAATTGACGCAATGGCAGAAAAAGTAGGACGAGTTCAACACCTTGGATAATGAACTTAAAATGTGCATGCATTCACGTTTTTAAGATTACATTTTTATACCACTGAAAGATAGATAGTCAACTTTTTTTTTTATTTTATTAAAAATTGTAAACCATGAACAGATTGTGTTAACAACTCTACGTCTATATGAATAAATAATATAAGCATAAAACGGAGACGTTTATCGAGATGTGGGGGTGGGGGTAAATTTCAGTTTAGATTTTTATTCCCATCCGCCCCTTTTGATATCCAGCAATTTGATTTTTAAATTCCAATCTTAAAAAATAGGTTAAGAAAAAATTCAGTCACAGTATATAAACAAGAGGCCGATGGGCCACATCGCTCACCTAAGCAACAATAGGCATGATAAAATCAGCTTAATGGAGACATAATACAAAATATCTGGACAATGTAGTATAATACATGTAGATATTCTTATGTTTATAATCAAGTCCCTTTTCTAACAGGATGATTTTATATTCATATCACATGTTGAGCATCGCAGTTCTCAACAAGATCCTAGACAATTGTTTATACATGGGATATAAACCTACATCAAACTCTGAACCCCTTGTGAGGCCCAAGAATCGTCCAGGGGCAAAAGTCTTAACAATTTTAAAGAATCACAAATTGGCAAAATGTTTGCATATAAGTAAAACCATATATTATAACATTTCAGTTTTTGTGAATTAAAAATGTTTTCCTTTGAAAAATTGGATCTCCAATGTGGCCCCACCCTACTCCTCAAGATTTTTATTTTAACGAATTTGAATCTACACTACCCATGGTTGCTTTTACTAAAGTTACAGATTTTCAAGACAAATGGTTTCGTCGTAGATCTTTCTCCATATATTCCTATGTCAAAATTTTGTCTCCCTCCTCCCTCCCTGTTGTGACCCCATTCTACCCCTGGAGATCATGATTTGAACAAACTTGAATCTACCTAGTCCTTACCTGAGGATGCTTCCACATAAGTTACACCTTTCCTGGCTACTTAGTTTTAGAGATCTATATATTCCTATGTAAAAATTCGACCCCCCCCCATTGTGGCACCACCCTACCCCCGGGGGTCATGATTTTCACAACTTTGATTCTACACTAGCTGAGGATGCTTCCACATAAGTCTCAGCTTTCCTGGCTGATTAGTTTTTGAGAAGAAGATTTTTAAAGATTTACTCTATATATATTCCTATGTAAAAATTCGACCCCCCATTGTGGCCCCACCCTGTCCCCGGGGGTCCTGATTTTCACAACTTTGAATCTACACTAGCTGAGGATGCTTCCACAGAAGTTTCAGCTTTCCTGGTCAAATGGTTCTTGAGAAGATTTTTGAAAATTTCTCAAAATTTTCCAATAATTCCCAAATTATCTCCCCTTGAAAAAGGGCGTGGTCCTTAATTTCAGAACTTTGAATCCCCTTTGCTTAAGGGTGCTTTGTGCCAAGTTTGGTTGAAATTGGCCCAGTGGTTCTGGAGAAGATGTTGAAAATGTGAAAAATTTATGGACAGACAGACAGACGGACGGACGACAGACAAAATGTGATCAGAAAAGCTCACTGGAGCTTTCAGCTCAGGTGAGCTAAAAATGAAGAAAAAAAAATCTGTTTCAACATACAAATTTAATTAATAAGTAAACTGTTATTTCCCGCGCTTGCGTGGGATATTATCTAGTCATAATCTATTTCAAAGCAAAATTTCAATTGCAATACAATTATAATCAGGTTTTAAGCACATAATTTTAACCATTGTACATGCATATCCAAATCTGTTTGATACAGGTACTGGGAATATAGTTTCCAATGATATCATTTAGCACCAAAAAAAAAAGGAAAGGCACTATGATAAAATTACAACTCATCTACTTCATCACCTGATTTGTTCTTATTTTATCAAATACGTTTCACAACAGCTTATAAGAGTCTTTATCCTTATTCCCTAATGACCTTTACTGTCTTGTAAAACTATTGTTTAGTAAAGCAATGTGCTTTAAACCTTTGTTTGCCTCTTAACAGTTTAAAATTGTACAATGCATCAGTTTGATATTCTGACTGGTAACAATCAAAGTGATCAATTTCTTCTGTAATAAATCCAATTCCAGACTAACCCTACAGCAAAGTTCCTGCTGTCTATTAGACTGACAACTCACTGATAAACTCACCTCATAGAGTTCAAAGATAACACAACACATATAAACAACACCATTCATGTTTATTATTATTATAAAAGAATGACTTAGCTTTATTAAAAAACATAGAAACTTCAGGATCGGTTGATAACCTTAAACAAAATAACTTTAAAAACTTCCCATTATACAAAAACACAACATGTATGAAATTGGTCAAAAACTACACATGCACATGAAAACCTTATGGGGAGAAACTAAGGGTCCCACCCATTGCAACAAGTCCCAGTGATGTTATTTCACCTAATGTCTGGGACAAAGTTGAATGCAGCATATATAATACTGAAGTGAACAGGCAATGTGAAAGATGGGCACAAAGTGGGAAGGGAAAAAAAAAATCCAAAAATAGATTGAAAACTTTTAACAAGATTTCTATTGGTCACATAGCTCACCTTTATCTGTGTACAATTACTGGACAGTTGCTTCCACTTCAGACACAAGGAATGCAGACAGTGTTCTAGTTCACAACTGTTAACTGTTAAAACAAGCAGAGTCTGGTTGTTGTCAACTTCACTTGATTCAAAACTAGATGTCAAATACTCTCTCTGGAGTCTAACCAAGAACTGCTCTCTTTGAAGTGTTTTGGTTAGACATTAACAAAGAACTGGGGCAGTGAGCTCCATATCCACACAGACTCCAGGTTAATCTTGATCAGAACAAGCCCCACAAACCAGTGGATTGTGTAAGCCAAACTCTCTCATATAATACATAACTAGTGTAGTAAATACAGGTATATTGAAGCAGAGAATAAAAAAATCTGTGAAAAAATAAATACCAGTGAAATCAAAATATGAAAACTACTGCCCTTTTTTAACCATAATAATCTAACTAAAATATTGCACAAAAGAAAAAAATATCATACCCATCACCACCCAAGTGGCTGTCTGTTGATGCATCTAAAGTCTACATGACTAGTTCCAGCACGCGATGGACCCACTTTTTTTATGTTTTGCAATGTTAACACTTGAAATGATGGACTGTTTCTGGCAAGTTGACTTTGGCAGCAATCATAACACCTGGACCTTCACATTTTCATGAAAACTGCATCTTATATAAACAAATTTGAACACAGTTGAAAGCTCTTTAAGATTACACAGAATTGCCATCCGTTCCTTTAAGTGTATTAAAGAAATCTAATACAAAGTATTACACACACATTTCAAAAACAGAATTTCACTCACTGCATCTAATAAACTATGAAATCTACATGGAAACAACACCTACTAATGACTATAGTGCATTTTGTTTTTCTTAAAAAATATAAAAGTATAAATATCTTTGAACTAAAAAATATAAAAATACCAATTTCAATCATAAAAGGAAAGAAAATCTACGAGTGTGTTTTGATAGCTACTGAGCTCCAGTGGCCTCTGACGGAAACGTTCAGAGACGTCACAGAAGCTGCAGAGAACATCAATAGATTTTCTTCTCTTCTTTACTAGGAGACATTCATTCTAGTTTTTCAAAAAATCACCATCTTGTTTTCAATAAAAAAAAGTAAAACAAAAGAAATAACAAATTATAAAAAATTGAGTTAAAAAGTGACTTGGAAACAAAACAACTCAACAAACATCCTTGTTGTAACACTGAAGTTCCCTCCCCATCCCCACAATGAGGTTAAGGAAGTCCCTCCCCACTCCCATAGTGAGGCTAAGAAAGTCCCTCCCCACCCCCACAATGAGGCCAGGAAAGTTCCTCCCCACCCCACAATGAGGCTAAGGAAGTCCCTCCCCACAGCCCACAGTGAGGCTAGGGTCTGAGCTACCCGACAAACAGCAAACTAGGAAACCAACAGACTGACACCTCCAACACAGTGGCATCTCTCTATGAAAGACTTTGCAATGCTGGCCCTCAGCAAGGTCAGATGTTATTGGGGAGAATATTTAACAATACCAGTGACAAGTTCTGTTCAGTTTATAGTATTTTCACAGGGGACAGAAATTGTCAGCCGATTGACTGTACAGAAGTGGGCTGAACTAATGGACTACTGGGTAGGAAGGCAGTTACAGTGTGGTGAGGTATCTAGGATTCAGATCAAACACTGAGGTAGTTTTGTTACACTGTGTGGAAGCCGACCTTGCTGAGAGCCCACATCCCATTACCAGCTAAAGTTTGTAATATCCACCTCCATCCGACAATTAACAACTGGCATGTAAAAAATCACAGTCAGCGTTCACCACTGGGCTTGATACATAAATTACAAATTAAAGAACACATTCACCTCCGTTGTTGGGTTCAATTGATGATGCAAAATGCCTCAAACAATCCTTAACACTTCTCATAATATCTACTCTTTTCTTGACCTTTTGATTTGGAACAAAAAAACTGCATGGTCAGAATACAACGATCACGTCCCACATCTCAAAGAAGACACCGATGTTGTTCCTGATTCATCACAAAACTTTGAAAACATCTGTTACGACTGATTTTCCAGTTATAGTACAAAATCTAAACACAATACCAGGTACAATTGTTCCAGGTCCTCCCTCTGATACAACAGACAATAGAAATCTATACCAAACAAATTTGATTTTCCCGTTTAAGAAACTACCAAGTCTTCTAACACTGACGTGATATTAATGTTTTGCTACAAATAATAAGCTTCTACCCATTTTAACCATGTTTTAAAACTAAGCTCCTGATCATTTTTTTTTTTTTTTACTAGAAGAGTGCAAATATTTACATATTTCAAATGAATTTTTAAAAAGTTTCGATTTGATGGTTTCTGAATGAAATTGAAAATTTTTAATAGGATTTATCTGAAAATAAAATTATAAAACTAAATTATTATTCTGTATGCAAATAAGCCAAATTTACAATCCCCAATTTTTTGTTATCAATTTTTTTTTTTTTTTTTTTTTTTGCAATTGCGAATCAAGATTTAAAACAAAACCTAAAATATTAAATGGAAACTTCAACTTAAGCCATTATTTTCATACTTATAAAATTAGCACCTGTAAACTTAAAGAAAAAGATTGCGTTAATTTGCTATTTGAAAAACTATTTGTCTATAAAAAGTGGTAAGTTTAGCGAAAAAGTATCTGTAAAAAAACCTTAAGTGGAGACATAACAAAACGAGTCCATCTCCAGCAATCAGTTTGCATTGTTGTGACACTAAAACACACAGTTTGATTGACAATGACTTTGTAAGTTGATAATAAAATATATTACAGATTTGTTTGGCAGAAAATTAAAAAAATACATTGTCAATGTGTGGAAAAAGTGCAATTGATATTGTTCAAAGTCTGTATCAAATTTTTCTCATTTATACAAAATAACACTGGAAGTAGTGAAGGTACAAAAAGATTACACAGTCTTAGTAAAAAGCCTACATGTATATATCAAGATGAGGTGCATGCAGTTGTTTTTCTTTTTTTCAATTTTTTTTTTGTTTGCAGAATGTACAAAGCGGAAGCTGGGGTGATATGTAAAAAAAAAAGTCTGGAATATATAAAACAATCAAAACTGGAGTGACTATACAATTTACACAGAGTGGTAGCTATGATACACTTGACAGCAAGTAACTCAAAAAATGTTCATAAAAAAATAAGTGTAACATTCTAGTAGTCGTCTCTATTGTACACGGTATGATTGAGCAATAAACAAATACCTATATCGTAATGGTAACCACAACCAGGCGCTACTAACTGCAAAGTAACACAGGAGAACAAAAATAATGGGATAAAAAAGCAAAAATGAAATCTGTGGGAAAATAAGACCCCTTGTCTAAGCGTGTTCTTCACATAAAAAAGAACCAGTTAATATGGCATGTAGTATATGAACCCAATACATGAAATGACTAAATGGGGAAAAAGGATAAAAAAAAACCAAAAAACAAGCCCGATATAACCCCTCTGTCCAGGGACACACCCCCTCCTGGCTGAATAAATATGGTAATCACAGAAAATTCATACAACAAAGCGAATAATTCATTGAAAAAAATATATCAAACTAATTAAACACAAAAAACTGCATGCAATAACTAGAAACTCTTAATTAGCAAAATAAAAGTATAAAACAGTTATATAAACAGTAAAAAAATCAAAATGCTGAATTCTGAAAGGTATCATTTTGTCACAAATCCCTGCAACACATTACTGAAATTTTTGTTTATAAATAACAATGATTAACATCAACAATGACCAGAATACAAACAGACAAACACTGACTAGAGTAATTCACACAGTACAAAGTCCGAGAACCAGATATAAATAGCCTGGATTGTCTCTAGCTAAAAAAACTCACAAAAGTAGAAAAAAACTATCCATCTAATGATTCATAAAAACCAACTTCATCTTTTTTTATCAAATGCACAACATGCAAGATGGAAAAAGTACAAAATTCATGAACACAGATTACATGTGTGATATATATTGCTGTCCTGTGAAAAAACTTGTGAAAAAATACATAACTAGATTTTTTTCTCTCTCTTGTGATTTATAAAAAAACGGGGAACATTTACATCTGTACAAAAACTTTGTGGTATTAAAGTGTAGGACTTCCCATGGAATGCTCCTGCTAGAGACAATCAATAATAAATAGTTGGCAAGGGAACGTTTTACGGGCTATCGTAACCAATAACCACAATCAGCACTGACAAAAAATAAACAAGTAACAAGATAAAAATTCAATAAATAAATAAGTAATATATTAATCTGGACTAAATACATCTACAAGTTTTATTTCTTTTGAAGAAAAATCTTGTTGAGTTTTGTTGATCTAACACCAGCGAAACGGGACAGCCCTGGGTCTGTCTGCGCCTTCCTTGACCAGCGGTTTGTGGAACTCGCGCCCGGGCCGGGAGTGGATCTGGGCCCAACACTGCTCACAGTAGTACTGCAGACAGGTGACGTTGGCGCAGAAAAACGGAGCAAACTTGCCACCACACCTAGATCCCTGGCACTCGTCACACATCTGGTCGTCCAGAACATAGGGCTTGACCTCCACCTGTCAACATTCAAACAACACAATTATAATCCAGTGATATTGTTCTACACAATGCAGATGTTCTATCATTAAAAAACAACATTTGCAGATAAGTAAGACTGGGTACCAGTGTCTAGTAACAGTGCTTTGATATTTTTAAAGAGCTCTCCAACCCACCCTTGTTCCCTCAGTGATGCCCCAACTCTGTTGTTACCATCAGTTATACCTACCCTCTTGTCTATTTCCCCGTGCTGGAGCTGAACAAATCTGGCACTGATTGCTGCTATGTAGCTCTGCTGGTTGGAGAAGGCCACACGCCCCGCCCCCTTGGGATATTTCAGTTCAGGGTCTGTGTCAATCCCTGCATAGCAGACTCCTCCATACAGACGGTCCATAATCATTGCCAGCTCCACTGAAATAAAGCAGATAGTGATTTTTAGTACCATTAAAAAATAGATATCAGATATACCCTGCATTTTAGGTATCAGAAATACTCAGTTGGATATCACCTACTCAGAACTACTTGGATATCATATACTCAATACCACAGCATCACAAAGTTATAATTCTCTACACCAGAAGGGAAGAGCATTGAATATGCTGTATGTATCATACTAAAACACATGTATATAAAATTCTGTTTACCATATGGGAGAATAATCAGCTATACTTTGTACTGTAAATAATACTAACTGCAGGTATATATGTTTGGTATTCTGTACCATTCAGGTAGATATCACACAGTGACACTCTGTAGCTCAAAGTAAATAAATTTACCATTAAGGTAGATATCACACAGTGATATTCTGTAGCTCAAAGTAAATAAACGTACCATTAAGATAGATATCACAGTGATATTCTGTAGCTCAAAGTAAATAAATGTACCATTAAGGT
>WFKH01010211.1:900538-911935 GCA_016163765.1 Magallana hongkongensis
ATTGGCATTGGAACCGGAAGCAGCGGCCATTCTCTGTAAGCAGGTGGCGCTGAGCAAGGACAAGGAGGAGTCAGAGGTCAAGGCTTTTCAGCCTGGCAGCAAGTTCATGGTGGTTGACTGTGGGGGCACGTGTTCTTTTGCTTCTCATCTTTTTGTTTTCTCAGTCCATTTTTTCATAGCCAATTAAACTAACTCTATTTAAAATCACGTGATTTGAGTAAATAATAATGGCTCTGAATGTATGGTGATTCAGTGGCTGAATAAATAATGGTTTCTTCAGAAATTGAGATTTGAAGTCTTGTATTTGTCTGATATTGTGTATGATTTTTTAATTTAATTATCAATTATATTTTTTTATTTGGAAGGTGGTACAGTTGATGTTACGGCACATGAGGTTGTTGAAGGCGGGGGTTTAAAGGAACTGCACTATGCCACTGGTGACGCTTTAGGTGGAACCAATGTCGACCGGAAATTCTTCAGCGCCATGACAGAGTGGCTGGGAGAAGATGTGATGAAGCGATTTGAGAAAGAGAGCACCTCCGATTGGTTGGAATTTGAGAGAAATTTTGAATCTAAAAAGCGAAGCATAGGTCGATCTGATGAGGAATATATTACCTTCTCAAATCTAGGAGAGCTTTGTCGAATTTACAAAGAGCTGAAACGCAGTTCGGTGAAGTCTAGAATGACCGAGCTTAAGTTGGAAGGAAAAGTGAACATTGTGAAGGAAAACAAGTTTCGATTTAGGTCTGGTTTCTTAAAAGACTTAGTTTATAGAGATCCAATTTGTGATCTGGTAAGTCATCTAGAGAAGTTATTTCTGAACCCGGCTGTTTCTGAAATTAAAATAATTCTCTTGGTAGGAGGGTTTTCAGAATGTCCAATACTTTACGAGAAAATCAAAGACACATTTCCCAACAAAGTAGTAATAAACCCAGCCGAACCAAACCTCGCTGTGCTTAAGGGTGCTGTGATCTTTGGACATAAGCCGGCAACAATTACAGAAAGACTGAGTCCAAAATATTATGGCATTGCAATCAATGCTCCATTCCAAACAGGGATACACCCAGAATCGTATAAAATGAAAGTCGATGGCATGGATGTTTGCACAGACGTGTTTAAATGCATGATCGAGAAGAACGCTCCCCTGACGCGAATCAAGAAAACCTTCACTTTATCCTCAGCGTACAGTATTTCTGGCAACATTGAAGTCTATGAGTCTGATGAACTGAAAACTTACTGTACAGAATGTCGTATGCTCGGAAACGTTGTCTTGGATATAGAGGACTACAAATTTCAGGGGAAAAAACGTGAGGTCGATGTTTCCTTAGAATTTGGATCGACGGAACTGCACGTAATTGCCCTAGACAAATCTACGAAGCGTACAGTGACCGGCAAGTTTGACTGTCTCAACAGATAGATAGCCTTCCCTTGTTTGGAAAAATTGGATCCCGAATATCTATTATCTGTGCATGGTGCCGCGGACAGAAACAAAGTCGTCAACCAGAGCGCTTGACGAAAACAGCTCATGCCTGGTTCCCTTTTATTTCTTTACCATCGTCGAAAATCTCCCGAGAAATAAAATAGTACTGATTTAATTGATTGATTGATTCTTTCATTCATTCGTTGATCAAAGCCAGAAGGATATATATAGCGATCTGATTACCCACGTTTAAGACTTTATGATGATGCTCTGTGAATAAAATTTTCTCACAGCTGTAAGAGAGTTGAATATTCAATTATTTATTCAATTCGGTGAAAACGTTAATCGTGTACATGTTGATTTAAAAGATTGATATTTACAAGGGGTTTGTACGTCTGGTTCAAGTTTCATTTAAAAAAAAATAATTGATTTGTCAATAAAAAAAAGAAATAATGCGACGCCTTATGTCTGTGTAAATTTACAAAAGAAAGAGAGGAACTATTTCATTTAATTTCATCTAAAGTTAAACATTTTCCTAGTTTACAAGATAAACAAAAATTTTTTTTGATTTTAAACTGCGAAGAATTAGATATATTAAACTCTCTTGGCAAATTTTTACAAAAGGCATTGCCTTAATTTATATTTCCTAGTCAAATAACTTTTTAATCATATGATGAACTATTTCAGATTTGTATGTACATTTGTATTTTGACATTTATGTATGGATGTTTAACATGAATATACAGAAGACATTGTATTGAGTATATAGAAACATACATATGTATATATTATATACTAGTATACTAATTAAATGTTCATGTCTGTCCTAGCTCTTTCAATCATCCAACTCTTTCCCTCTTAATTGTATATGTAATGCTTTGATTGTCTTATATGTACATTGGATGTTCTATGTACAATCTTCATGTTGCCCCTTGAGGGCCCTTAATTGGTTAATAAAGAAATTGAAATTGAAAAATTTGTGTTGTTTGTTTTGGTGTGATATTGATAAAGTCTATGTAGGGTAGAATAGTGGCCGAGGATGGGGGGCTCGATCCAATATCTGCTACTACACATGTCCATGCATGTATCAACATCCTGAGTAACCAGAATGCCCATATGCAAGTCTTCAATCACAACCAATTAAAATTAATAATTTTGTCTCGGCCCCTTCTCGACAAATCAGTGGCGAATATGTGTACATGTATTATGTGAGTCCTACCTGCTGACAAATCCTCATACAAGGGTCGGAGAGGCATTAATTAACTACAAGTAAACCTATAGCTAGGTCTTCTACAAGGTTAGTTTTAAAACTATTAACCAAATTATATTTTAAATACTTATAGACGATCTGTCTGTCAAATTCTGCCTCGCTTTTGTTTGATGTTTATTTTGAATTGATTTTGAAATATACTGACCTAGATCAAAGGAAAAAATCATGACGATATGCGATTACATTCTAGTGACACACCGCAAATGATCACATTCGACATTTGAATATCGATTAATTAATCAATAAATTGCACCTATACCACTCGTTATTTGATGCGTGGATTAAATCTGAGTGATTATAATAAATCCAATTCTATAAGCTCAATCAAATTAACTCTTATCGCTAAGCATTTTGCTTATGTTCGGAAGATATCTTTTTATAACTTTTTTATTCTTCATTATTCCGGATATTTAGGAGCAACTCGGCGCGGTTTTAAGTTAGCAAAACATTTCTGATGTAAAACGGTTGTTCATTGGTCTGTTCAGCAATCTCCGCTTAGATACGCAATCGTAAATAAATATGGCGGGGATGGTGGTCTGAAAAGTTCGGGAATCAACAGGATTTGTCTGTATAAAGCGAATTTAGAAGGTTTAAACCAAAGTAAGGAAAAAAGAAATCAACTTTTAAGAACATCAGAGCATAAGCAGGCACCAAATTTAAAATTGAAGGTAAAATACATAGTAGAGTCCAATATTTTCATGTGTAAAACCACTGTAAGCAGGCGTAGGACTTATTTTGTCGATAAATTACTGAAGAAATTAACAGTAATTTTACAGAAACGTTGTGACGATGTCAACAGATGATGTTTACGCCGATCAGGCCAAGAAACTGGTGGACGAGGTGATAGATACCGCCATCAAACGCCTGGAGACCAACCTGTCGCTAACAGAGCGCGAGAAGACGTTCGAGTCGCTGAAGGCTGAGGAGTTCTCCAGACAGTCCACCTTCGTCAGGGAAGATAACTTTGAAGTCAAGAACATTAAATGGTTGAATATCTCAGAGTTCTCGGTAGAAAAAGCGGAAGAAAAGATCCATGAATATATAAAGGTGCAGTGTCAATAGATTAATTGATATTGTAATTATACTCTGTCCCATGATATTTTTGCAGCACATTTTGTTAAATTATTCGATATTTATAAATGCTTCAGGGTTCAAATGACGTTCATTCAAAAGTATGAAAAAATCCCAAGCTTTCTCCATTCAAATGCCCCTTCTAGCTTGTCAGGTTTCAATACACAGCTAAAAATAAAAAGTCTATGGGGAATTTGCATTGCAAGCGAGATAATAACGTTGAAAAACTGTGTGAGGTATTCCGAGTGACTTCTGAATAGAGAAAAGATGTCAGCATTTCCCATTATAAATCTCCGTAAGAAATCTGATTTCATTCCTGTGAACTTTTAGAGTGAAAAATGATAATGTGTCAATTAAGATATCTTGGATATTTTCCCTTTCATCGATTTCAATTGCATTTCTTTCACAGGTATGTGTATTTTTGTTCAAAA
Source organism: Magallana hongkongensis (assembly GCA_016163765.1). NCBI lineage: Eukaryota > Metazoa > Mollusca > Bivalvia > Ostreida > Ostreidae > Magallana > Magallana hongkongensis. Next base: position 904,731 of record WFKH01010211.1, read on the forward strand.
TCCTCCAATGTACTGCATAAATATCTGGGGGCAGACTAAATATTGTAGTTGGACAATATAAGCAATTTGATAACACTAGATGTTAAGTCAATTGATATTAGCCTATAAATAGAACATTTTACCACTGTTCTATTGCTTCAGTTAGCTGACACATCACATTGCCCATATTAACACTGAGTTGAATTGTTTCCCTACAGACCTGGGACTATGAGGATAGCTGGTTGTACTGTATTGATTTTCTGGGAGAGGATCCTCATGAGTTTGACACCAGGTTCAGGTATCGAGTGAGATGGAGCATCCCAACTCGAAGAAAGCCGATCCCCAGGGCAACAGCTTGTGTCTACTTCTCCTTCGTGGTGTCTTCAATCAAACCTGGGGTAAATTTTCTTGTCATTTTTTTATTATTCATTTATGTTTATTGAGTGATTATATGTGGTATATTATGGCAATAGAAATCTAGGTACATAGGGAAAAAATGCCTATTTTTATAAAATTGTAAATCATACTATCCAGATGTTTAGAAAGATGCTGCATGGAAGATAATTATTAAAGATCTACAGATGGCTGCACTGCCTGATTTCTTTTCTAAATAGATCAACTTCAGATAGGTGAAAGTTAAAACTTGGTTGATTGATTGCATGAAAACATAGTTAAATATTCCTTAGAGAACAGAATGCCTAATAAAGATATAATTTTCTTTCAGACTTTTCCTGTAGATGTATTTTATGTATTTGAAGCCCACCGATTAGTTCACAAGTAAGTTTGCTAGATATGTGATTTATTTCAACCTTGATAACTGTGCATGCATTTTGCTGACATGGGATGTCATAGGTCATCTACAACACTTTTTACACAGTTATAACCATTTTCCAAAGTCAAGGGTTTCTGCTCTGCTCTGCTTTTGTTTGTGAAGAGCAGAGTGGCTCAGAAACCCTTAATTGACTTGGGAAGATGAGTTATTACATGTTCTAACTCAGTTCTAGGTGTATTTGATATTATTTGAACATACATGAGAACCCTCCCCATGTTATTTTTTTAAAATCCTCTCGATGTTTACTTACAGACCAGGAGAGTCCAGATTCCGTGAGAAGTGGTTGAAAGACATTATTGAGAACAAAGTGATGATGATGCAGGCTATTGAATTTTAGAAAGAAAAACATATAAGAATTGCTCACTTGGAAGGGAATCCTGTGATATATTACTGTCTGATGTTATAAGCAGATGTCATTTTTTGCATGTTGGAGTCAATTAAGCAATTATGATTTATTTAATTATCATGTGTTAATTTATTGTAAGTCTTTTAACTAAAGGTTAATATTTGTATTTTAACACTTATTTTTTAATTCTAATAGACTTGATAAGCCATACATTAATATTCAAATATCTGTTTATATTGTACATGTACTATATCAGTATCTGTATGTTTATTTTGTATATTTGAGTTGTCTGCCCTTTTATTGTATAATGGGGAAAAAATCTATAATGATCATGCCATTTTAAGTATGAATGCTACCAATTCACAATAAAATTGTCAAAATGGTAATAACTATAATTACTTGGATTCAAAATACTGAACTTTTCCACAACAGTTTGTTACAGATTTCTGGAGTATTATTTGGAGTTACATTATATCTGATTTTGAAGAAAGCCATGACAAAATGAATATTCTTGTCTGGAGGTGTAGAAAGAGTTGTTTCCCTTTTATCAGAGTTTTTCCAGTTAGCTATTTTCCTTTGCTGGGCTACATGTATGCAGCACATTGAATTAGCATTATCTGAGCTGGAGAGGTTGTCTATGTAGTAACCAGGCAATGGCTGTAATATCAGTGGCATGTAGCAAGATCTGACAATTTTTTTAATGCCTTATTTGACCAAAATATACTCCTGCCATATTAATGCATATAGATCTATATTAGATTTGTTTTATATGTCAATATATTTCACAAGTCTGTTCATATTTATTCAAGTTTGCATGCTGACTATATACATGTACAGGATGAAACTTCAAGTGCATTTACATAGATGTCATTTAAAGAAATACTGTGGAATCATTAGAATTCATGGTGGCTCAATTTTCGTGGTATTCATGGGTAGCCCTCCCCCACGAATTTACATCCTCGACGAAAACAAATTTAGAAAGAGTTATCTTTTTTACTGAAATTGTAAACCGACCCATACACGAAATTACATCCCCACGAATAAGCTAAAAACCTGCAATCCACGAAAATTGGCCCCCACAAACTTAAATGGTTCCACAGTACATGAAAGTGTCTGCTAAAAGGCCAAACTCACATTTTCAGAAACCTAAGGTCAGTACATACCAATAGTATATATGTAGAGAACTTCTACAGTCACTAACGGTCCGGTTTTTACATAGAGAGGAACAACCTTCAAACGTTAACAGAGCTGCTTAGGTATCGCAGGTCTGTCAGTTTTATGTAAAACCACGCAGAAGGTGGTAGCCAGTCCTATAATAAGTCACTGATACAATCAAATAGCTCTTGCTAGATTGTTATCACTATATAAATTCACTGATACAATCACATAGCTCTCTTGCTAGATTGTAATCACTATATTAATTCACCGATAAAATTAAATAACTCTCTTGCTACACTGTAATCAGTCAATGAAAGATGTGTCATCATTTTCTTAGGGCTATTTTGTTATTCTAGTATATAGCCAACATTTTCTAATAGTATTAGATATTTCTTCAGTACATTGATACACATATTGAAGTACATTGGAATTGGTAGTGATAATTAAAGTTTTTTTTAGAACATTAGCTAATGATTCATTCTCCAAATAATGATAAAAGAAAAGAATTCATCAAGAAGTGCATATTCATGAAGCAACCAAACTAGGAGTTATTCCCCTTGACACAGTGTTGCCAATTCTCAGATATTGAACATGTGTTCAATTCAATTCATTTATTGACAATTACTATGTTGGCATACAGTCATGAATATGAGTTACATAAAACAAAACATTAAACATAGCATGCAAAAGTTAAACATTAACTAATAAATCTACAATGGACAAAACATTGGGTGAACAAAACTAGGCTTGTGCGAAGACTATTATTGGTATTCATAAAATTGTATAAGTGTTCATTGTTGACTTTCCTTTCTAGCGTTGAAACAGTTTTTTAGAAAACAACATATCCTTCTAGCAGCTGTAATGTTTTTAGGATTGACAAGTTCCTTAATGGGATTGACATTTGTATATGTGTTCACATTAAATATATCATTATAATTCAATCTACATTGATCATATTTTGAACAATACAATACAAAGTGTTTCTGACATCTTCAATAAACAATTTGCAAAAATTACACAGACGTTTTTCTCTTGGAATAGGAGGTTTAGAATATCTACCAGTTTCATTAAATAATGAATGAGCACTGATTCTTAGTTTTGTTAGGACAGATCTGTCACATTTTTTTAAAGGTAGTTTTAAGTATTGTTGTAGTTCATATTCATTTTGATTTACAATTTTGCTATAAAAAGACAATTTTCCAGAGTCAGCTTTACATATATTGTTCAGTTGTTCATGTATTTTGTTTTGATAATGTTCTTTAAAATTTTGTGACAGATATTCAAAGAATTGATATTTAATTTTTGTAGCAATGAAGACAGTTTTCTTTGCCAAGATACTCTAGAAGACAATTTTTTGTCTTCTTTGAATGCAGATGTTACTAAGTAATTATTATAGTCATTTTTGTATTCCATATCTTCCAGTCTCTTATAAAATTTGAACATATTCTCAATACGTAAATAATACAAAGGAAATTGTCCTAATTCACATAAAACAGCAAGATTTGATGCCTTTCTGTGTACCCCTAAGATGTCTTTAAAAATAAGGTGTTGTGTTTTTTCAAATGTAAATTGTTCTGAAGACATTAAATCACATTTGAAGTCGGATATCCATATTTCAGACCCATAAGTCATTATTGGTATTATTATTGATTGATATAATTTTAACATAATTTCCACAGAGAAGTTAATATTTGCAGGAAAATTTGTTTTCAAAGCATAATATGCCTTTTTTGCGCGTTCTGATAGTTGTTCGGCTGCAAATTTCATTTTTCCATCTGATGTAAACACAACACCAAGATATTTATATTCATTTGTTATGTTAATCATTTAATTGTAATAAAATCTGTACAAAGTTTCATCATCTGTTTTACCACTGAAAGTCATAATGTTTGATTTTTCCATATTGACACACAGTTCCCAGTCAGAACAATATTTTCCAAGAACATCTAAACAGTTTTGTAAACCAACTGGTGAATCTGATACCAGAATGAGATCATCAGCAAAAAACATGATTAATTGGCATAGTATCAAGATAAGCAGGATATGTGGGTACATTCTTGAAATAATTAACAAAATCATCAATAAAGATATTAAAAAGTGTTGGACTTAAATTGTCACCTTGTTTGACTCCTCTGTTTGCTAAAAACTGTTCACTAATTTGATTTCCTTTTCTACAAGAGTAGTATGTATTTGTATACATATCTATCATAAGTTTGAGGAAGTTACCACCTATTCCTTTTTTATTAAGTTTGTATAAAAGTGCAGATCTCCACACAGTATCAAATGCTTTTGAAAAATTCACAAAACATACATATAAATTTTGGTTTTTTGTATGAAGATATTTGTTGATTAGGGTTTTCAGTTCAAAAATGTTGTCAGTGGTCCTATGATTTTTTCTAAATCCACATTGATACTGACTTAGCAAGTTATTTGATTCAAGATAATTATCCAAGCGTTTCTGTAAAAGGCCTGTAAAGAGTTTTCCTAAACAACTTGTAACACTGAGACCTCTATAATTGTTTGTATTATTAGGGTCGCCATTTTTGTATAATGATGTAATGAGTGAAAGATTCCATTCTTTTGGCATCTTTCCATTTTTTAGTAAGATATTAAAAAGTTTTGTAAGAGTTGGTAACAAGGTATTGAGGTTGGTCTTAATAAACTCATTCAAAATTAAGTCGGGCCCAGCACTTTTACCATTTTTCAGTTTCAAAATGCTTTGTTTTATTTCATTTTGAGTAAACAAAAAGTCCAAAGGTTTTGGTTCCATATTTAGTTCAGCATGTAGATGTTTGTAAAATTTTCAAACAGCAATTTGTAGTTTTACAAGCTGATTATAAATGATTATGGCATGACTTGATCTGCTAAAAGATGCTGCTGTCTGTACATTGCTCCAGGGGGTTCTAAGCATGCATTATAAGATAACAAAACAAGACCGTACAGAATATTCAATTGAGTTTATTCAATCTTAAAAAAGAATTTCAAATAAAAATGGAACAAAATGCTTCTAACTAGCGTTTTACATGTAACACACATGAAATACTGATTCATACATAACAGATCAGACCTAGTCGCAGAGAAATGGACCTTTATCACAGGGTACAAAGTTCTCTCCCATTGAAGATGTCAATAGAATACATAGCAAACTGAATAAAAATATCAACCAATAAATATTGACCAAATGATCTAGCTTTAAAATATTTGAACCATAATACTATCTAGATAGAGTGAATGACTTGTATATAATTCTGATACAATGTACGAACCTTTAGTTTGACAGCTAGTACATACTGGTCCAGGTGCATAATAGAAATGATTATTGGAATACTGTTATAATGGGTTACACATAGCCTAAGCAGCTTACAGAGTCAAACAATGTCGGAGGTATATAGTCCGGCTAGTATCACAGAAAGCAAACAAAGAAACAAAACTCATCAGCCAATGTATCCAACATTTTGAATCCGTGTCGATAACCTCGCGTAACATGGTAAAGAAATGTGAGAGGTCAAACGACACACTGAATTCATTGTCATGATTGTAATCAGTTAAACATTAATACTCAACCTCTGTTACAAACAAACAATACACACATAAGTACCCTTGTGTAAATGTACAGTCACTGTACTCCTAGAAAAAATAAATTGGTAACATTTTACAAAATACAAACAACAAAAGTTCTGTAAGGGATGGGAACGGTAGAGTTCTTGTCTGAGAGGAATCATTCTAAAGCCCTGATATGTTGTGTAATATAGTGAACATATTCACAGCCGCACATTCATTGCTCGATAGATAAGAAACAATACTGTAGATCGGTGACATCAGTACGCAATAGATTGTGATGACAATGTTTTCCACACTTCACTGCATCCACTGGAAAAAACACTTTGAGGACCATGCCTACTTTGATAAAAACAAATCCACAGCTTCCGTACAAGTCTTTAAATTTTACATCTTTTTTTTTATCGTACAAGTGAGTTGAGAGGTCTTTATAAAGTAGTCCAGCATGTGTACACTTGTTATTCTGCTACTTTGGAATCCTCGTTGGTGGGTGACCCGGATTGTTTGGTGGGCGACTCGGACTTCTTGGGCTCCTCTTTTTTCTGGGTCTTCTTCTCCTTGAGTTCACTCTTCTCCTCGTCCTTTGGATCCTTCTTTTGCTCTTTCTTCGGTTCCTGTTTGGTCTGCTCCTTCAGCTCTGTCTTCTCTTCCTCCTCTACGCTCTCTTCGTTTTCCCGAGTGCTCGACCTCTTCTTCTGAGAGCGACTGTCCAGCTTGGATTTACTCCTCTCCTGAATTAACAAACATTCATCTGAATGATTCAAATTCTCATATAGATTTTTTAATTTGTGAATTTAGAAATTTCTATACAAGCTAATCAATCAGAGGATTCTCTTAAGACATTTGAGAGTTTTTCATGATATGAATATTAAAATGCTTGTTTTTAGCAAAGATTAATTAGAGTCAAGTAATTTAAGAGAAAAATGAACAATAAGGTTTATTTTCATTCCTCTATCGTCCCTTGGGGCAGTGAGTGATGTATTTATAGACCTACCTTCATCGTCCACCAATCCTTGGGGTAGTGACTGATGTTGTCAATAAATTTCTGCTCCTCGTCCCAGATTTCAGCCCAGCGTTTGGCGCTGTATTCTGGCTGTCGTAGCGTGATTCTCTGTAGGATTGCTTGGTTCTCCTTGGTCACACGTAACAGTTCCCGCTGTCTCTTCTCTTTGTTTAAGCTAAAAAAAAGAAAAAAAACCAAAAAATCATTACAGGACAACACAAACTGGCTATCTACGCAGATCACAATACCCAATTCAGAGTAACTAGATCAACCACTTTACAAATTCTAATGCATCCTTTGTAACATCATCCATTTGTACAATATCAATT
>WFKH01010211.1:939705-958350 GCA_016163765.1 Magallana hongkongensis
TAATATCAAAATGACAATTGTGTATTTTGTATGTATTATCATTAGGAGAGGAACACGTCAGTTGAAAGAACTTGTTTCCAATCCTCTTGTGTAATTACACAATAAAATATGTTCAAATCAAATCAAATCCCAACTACTAGATCAAAACGCAGCAACGAATACCGGAGATGGAATTAAATTAATGAAGAATTGATATAGTTTCAACATATGTAATTTGGAAATTCATATCTTTAGATATGAAATATAAATATAAAGATATTTTGAAGATATTGATCCTTAAAAAATATGCCAAGTAGGTACCATTATAACACACCCCTCTACTTGTATTATCCAACACGCTATTTTTCCATATCCGGGTAAGCGGCGTTGAACTTGGCTTGCCGACTAAAAAAGTTGTGGTTTAACATAATTTATTGTTTATATAATATACAGTTGGTTTGATCACAAGTTCTAAAGTTGTTTCACGCCTTATAACGCAATTTACGTATTCTTCGTAGGTTTTCATTAAAAACTTATTTTAAAAACGTGCATGTATTTCAGGTAATCGTTGGGGTTGCTACAATAGTGATTTTACCAAAGGTCCCTGTGGACTGGGTTTCGGGCCTCAAGAGGAGTTCTACGCATGCTCAGATATCCGTATCCAAGGGAGCAACACGACAGTTATGACGTCAGCTCGCCCTTCACCAGAAACATCAGTGACGTCAATGCCCAAAACTACAACAATACCGAACATCTCCACAACTGTAGAGAAAGTTGTTACTACAACATCTGCAACCCCAACGACAACCCAGAAATCTACAACACCGCTAATAACATCAACCCCCCAGCCCGTCCAAACTACTACCGCCCCAACCCCCACCGTAAACATCGTGTGTAAGGCTGTGGGTCCCTGGAAAAACTCCCTACCCATGGACAACTGGTGCCGCATAAACTGCGCGCGCAATTACTGTCCTCCCACGCACTGCATGTGTGGTCGTGAAGACTTGCTTACCGTGGACAACGGAATCATGAGTTCCGGAAAGACGTGCGTGTCACTGAGACCTAACTCTGGGTGGGATTTGTGGTGTCAACACAACTGTCCAATGGGCCTGTGTTATCCTAGTATGTGTCGCTGTGGAAGCATTGCCCTGTCTAAGATGGTACAACACAATCTAGGAACGCGATGACCCCCCAAATCTACAACAGATGACAATCTCAATAAACCATGTATTGGTCTTATTAGATAAAGTAGATCTTTAAACAGTTTTAACATTTCACAATTTTTTCAACACGACAATTAATTATGTTTACAGACAATAAGATATTGATTTTAAAAGTTGATCGATCGTGCAACATTATAAACATCCAACCTCTAGTATGTAAACTTATCACTTAATTGTATCCAAGAATTAAAGTGTTTATATGTGTAATCGGACAGTCGAGACAAATAAAAGAAAAAAAAATACAGAAACCTTTGAACTCTACAAACACATTCAGAGCGTAGCAACTTTAACTGCAAAAATTCACTCAATTAAAATACAACCAAATATTACACCTTTACAAAGATATAAAAAAATTCACACACCATAAGAAGATAGCTACTGATGTCGTCTGGATTTGAAGTTCTTGAAACAGTTTACTGCGCTTACATAATTTTAATTTTGGTAACTTATATAAACAGAACTTAGATATTATTCATTTGTACTAACCAATAAAATGATGGACAAATGAAATTATAGCTAGAAAAAAATTCAACCAACTTGCACAGTAAAACTTTGAATGCTATAAAGTTTGAGTTTTGTTAACCAAAAAAAAAAAAAAATAGTGAAAAGATAATACGAATAAATACACATATATGTTACACATATACGAATAAATACACATATATGTTACATTAAAAAATCAAATTAAAGAATTTAAACTTAACTATAACAGACATGGTTTAAATTCTTAGATTTCAAACTTTTGATGTAACGTACAGATTATATTCTTGCTATCGCACGTGACAAGTGGAAACAACGGTCCAATAGATAACTGGGACTGTAAATGCATACACAGGTGTGTGTGAATGGTACCAAGCATGCATTGTTGGTGTTAGTATTATAGCGTCGTAGACAGTTGAGGATGAGACAATGCTGTATTTTAAAAGTTTTAAATAATCTCTCACATGATGTTTACTTTTAAAAGTGTTTTAAAAGACCAAACGTGTTTGGTTTAAAGTTGGTGGCAAATAGCAGAGGCACTTGAGGTATGGCCCCCTCCCTCCATTTCAAATTTTATTTAAATATAAAAAATCTGACGCCAACATACACTCACTTTCTAATTATGAAAACATTCTAATTTGCATATTAATCATAGAAAAAAAAACTTTACGACGGTTTGAGCTATTTTTGAGAAATCACATTTTATCGACTGATATTCAAGTGTCAGTCGAGAAAAGCCATTTTTAAAACAAGCTTAATAGAATAACAAATATTAAGTTAAATTACCAATCATGCATATAAAACCTAACCAAGAATAAGTGTGAGATGGCCTCGGTATTTTTTTCAATAGATAAAGAAGGGGGGAGGTATCCAGGCCCCAAGTGCATGAGGCAAATAGAATGTGAACTACAGGTTCATTTGGCATCCATTTCAACTCTGTGAGCGTAAGTTAGAACTTTTCAACAACAACAACGACGTTTTAAAACAAATGTCGTTTGGTGGGAAGTGACAAATTAATTAAGAAGAGTAACACTTTTAACATAAACCACTTTATTTCGATCGTATTACGTGCACTTACTGCCCTTGTTATTTTCTCCCGTTTTCGATTTCTTGACATGTTCAAACTCCCAATGGTCGACGCATGTGGTCATAGGTTTCTGGTAAAACTGCACTTCACAGCGGCATTTTTGACACTTTTTATGTAAAGAAGATGGGTGGATAAGGCGTGTTAAATGCCTATATAAGAACGAATAAGATATTGAAATATTAAAATATTAACAAATCTGATAATTCTTTTCAAAAATCATTCAAAACAATGTATATATAACATAACAACAATTTGAAACCCTTAAATATGGAACGCCTGGACTGTCTGATCGTGGCAAAACTAAATTCGTTATGTACGTATATCATTATGTGGTGTGCTTTTATCGTTATGTAATGTGCTTATATCATTATGTGGTGTGCTTTTATCATTATGTGATGTACTCCTTCAATTATGTGATGTGCATTTACCAATACATGATGTGCATTCATTATTATGACACGTGCATTTGGCATTATGTGATGTGCAGTTATCATTATGGCACGTGCATTCATTATTATGGCATGTGCATTCATCATTATGTGATGTACAGTTATAGACTCCTGATGATAGCGGATTTGCAGATTAAAAATAAACTGTAAAATAAATGAATAAGTAAATAAAAATAAATAAATAAATAAATAAATACATCATGAACCTCATATAAAACCGTTGAAACACTAAATAAGTGTCGAGGCAAGTGATTAGAGCCACTTTCTACGAAAGGAATCAAGTCTGTGTCAGTGAGACATTTGCATCGTTAGATCATTTACGTTTGCAAACAAATTGGGAAGATAAATATCAGTTTTGAATTGTGCCGCTGGATCTACGTCCGCCATCTTTAAACTTTAAAAGTTGTCATGTGACTTTGATCATCATCATAACGAAGTTTGTACACCACATAATGATGTTGTACATAACATAATGATGTTTGTACATGACGTAAAGAACAAAAAAGTACATAGCGTAAAGACGAAAGCATATCACATAATGATGTTTAAAAACACATTATGTAAAGACGGAATCACATTACATAATTAGAAAAGCACATGCCATAATGATGAATGCACATGCCATAATGATAACTGTACACCACATAATGATGAATGCACATGCCATAATGATAACTGCACATCACATAATGCCAAATGCACATGCCATAATAATGAATGCACATCATGTATTGCTAAATGCACATCACATAATTGAAGGAGTACATCACGTAATGATAAAAACACACCACATAATGATATAAGCACATTACATAACGATAAAAGCACACCACATAATGATATACGTACATAACGAATTTAGTTTTGCCACGATCAGACAGTCCAGGCGTTCCATACTTAAATATGTTCAATATTTGGAGTAAGTTGATTTAAACTGGCGTATGCGTATCAAAACCTCCAAGAGTGTCATTGTTTTTAGAACTTCAATGAGTTTTATTTTATAAAGTGGGTTTGAGCTTCATATTTTTGTCATAGTCTAAAGGTGTACACCCCAATTTAAATCAACAAAAACGTGGAGAGGTGACCCACTATACATGAAAAATATCACAACAATCTATATAATAGAAGTTTCTTAGCATAACCAATGGGGATGACAAAAGGGGTATACTTTTAAATTTAGATAGTAATTGAATTCTTCGAAAGAAAAAAAGGGTATCGTGTAGCTAAAACAAAGGTTACAGCAAAGGTAAGATACAGATTTACCGTTTTAAAAATATAATCTTACCTAAGAGAAACGAGACCGAACGTGGGTTTCTGACGAAGGGCTTTATTTGATTTGATCACCCGACCGTCATAATACTCAAAGAATGATTCTTTATTCCTTAAATAAAAACATCAAGTTCTATTTTCCTATGTTAATTGGAATGCAATAACTATTTACCATGAGGATTTTAAAACCTTAATCTTAGATTCGACATCAGTAGTCCTTTTTTACATACCCAATTAACGTGTTTCTTGTATAATCATATCAGTTTTATTCCAAAATGAAATAATAGATTAATTTATTAATGCTTTTAATGTAGTCTTTATAGGATGTTTCCAAAATACTTGCACTAAATATACGTTTTGTCAGTGCTAAAGAATTAATTACGGCGCATTCTCCGAATAATGTCAATTTTCTTATCTTCCAAGATTCGAATAAAGTGTCTATAAAATAAATAAATTGATAAACTTTAATCCTATTGTTATTATAACATTCAGTTTTATTATGACCTATATTATGACCTATATAAATACCTAAACATTTTACTGATTTGTTCGTGACTTTTATACCTTCAATTTCTGTAAACATACTTTTAAAAGGACCAAGCAAAATGCATTCAGTTTGCCTATGTTAACCTTAGATTCTGCATAAATACAGAACTCGTTTACCGTTATCAAAGAATTTTTAAGTGATTCAATATTTCAATAGTTAATGTCATGTCGTCAGCATGTTGTATATTCTTTACTTCTTTTTCCATCTAGTGTTAGTTTGAAGACCTTGTATATTTTCATTAATCTTAATTTTTTTTAGACAAAATTTATGCAACAAAAATATACAAAATGGACAACCCTGTCTAATTCTTTTTTTCATCTCGCATGTTTTTGAAATTGATCCGCTATTCTTTAATCTGAATATCGGACATTAATATAACATTTTTATCCATTTAAAAAGCTTGCCTGAAATCGAATTTTTCTAGTGTTTTAAATAAAAAAATCCATTCCACTGAATCAAAAGCCTTTTCGAAATCTAAAATTATAATTTATAAGTTATAATTTTCACATTATTCAAAAATATTAAGTATAAAACGGGCATTGATACCTATGAACTGGCCGTTAATATATGCCGTTTGCTCATTACCCAATTGTTTTGTAATAAAAGTTTGTAATCTACGTGTAAAAATGGAAGCTATAATTTTGTAGTCTGTATTAGTAGGACTAATTGCTCGGTAGTTTTCAATCATTTTTATTTCCTTTTTATGCATAAAGGAGATAACTATAAGTCTTTTAAAAGATGTCATTTTACCGCCCAAAAAAATCTTTCATCATATTATATAATATTACATAATAGGGAGGATAATTGATCCAAGAAACATTTATAAAATTATTTAGGTATTCCGTCGAGATCCGGGGATTTATTTGATTTTAAATTAATGACGTTTTCTTTACATTCAGTCATTGACCGAAATGCATCACACATATTTCAATCAAAATCAGATGGTGTGTTTATCTTGCAGTTATCTAAATATAAATCGATGTCTATTATGGTAATAGTTTCATATAGCTTTTCATGGTAGTCACACATTGCATCTTCGGTGAGCAAATTATTTCAGTTTAAACTTCGTGGATAACATTTTTTTTTGGTTTAGTGGTTTTTTTCCGTAAACTTAAAAAATATTTAGTAATTTTTTCACCTTCACTAACCCATTTTGCACTTGAGGAATCTGCGTCCCTTGCGTTTTTTATTGTTTAGCTGGTTTTCTATGACTCATTTTCAATTTCGAAAATTTCTTGTTCAATATGCAATATTAGTTGTCTATATTTTTTTTGGTGTTAGATAGAAAAAAAAACTTTCAATGTTTCAAAATGACTCTCTTCTATCAATAGAACCTTTATTACTTATATCTTTGATTATTTACTGACCTGAGTTTATATTCAATACATTCTAAATGTGACGTATTAAGTTTCCAGTACCCCTTCACCGTTAGTTATCATAAGCAGTGAAATTGAAATTTATTGCTCTATGGTCAGAAATTCTAGTCCTGTTACTTTGAGTACAAGGAATTCTACGGAGACTTATTTGTTTTATTTTAGAGATTTGCTTATAAATATATCACCTATGCAGCTTTTTGGAATATTGTATGCATCACACTCATCACACTAAGTGTATCATAAAGATTTACACATTTATCTTTCAATAAGTCATTTAAATCCATATTAACAATAAAATTGCTCATTTAAAAAAAAAATAAAACTTTAGACTGTATTAACCCCCATCCAGGTGACAATCTCTCCATAAAATCACAGGGATTTGACTCAATCTGAGCAACGGGGGGGGGTGATGGAGTGTAAAGTATAATATAATAAAGGAGAAGGGAGCGAACAAGTCGCCACTGATTTTTCGGTTCTTCGCTTCACGCTTTTAAAACTTTGGTATAAATCACGATAATTTAACCAACGTTTTTCTCAAACCATAGTCAGAATTTTGTATTGTGTTGACATACAGAAGTTGTTTACCTGACTTCACTGAAACTTTTTAAAAATATTCGAACTTCGGAGAAATAGGTCACCGTCGTTAACCCTACACATTTTTCCCCCATGCAATTTTCGTTTAAAGGTATACAGCCGTTTTTAACGCTGTTTTTGATATGTTAGAAACCCGCCCCAAACTTTGTCAGTGTGATAATCTACATAAGTTAGAAACTTTCTGCTATTTATACAATTTTGTTCAAACGCATTTAAAAGTATTGAATATAATTTCCAATTAATTTATTTACTGACCGACCCGGTCAGTAAATACACCAACTTTAAATATTCGTTATCACCAGTTCACGTGATGTCGCAAGCCTTTTCATTATGTAAACAAGAAGTCGACGCGAAAGCGTGGTCGGCATGCTGGTAGCAGGCCAACACATTCGTAGACAGACACTAATGGTTTGAGTCGAGGCGCCCCCGAAAGTGGCAATACTGTCGTTCCGTTTTATTTATTATCTGATCAGGTATGAATTAAAATGGTGGTCTTTAGGTTTATTGATAATAGCTATTCTTTCGTAACGAAAGTTTTGAAGAAATATATTTTTCTTCAACGTCAAAAAAGTATTTCACTATTTAATTTTGTAAACAAACTTGCTGTCATTTCTATTCCCCCACTCTGTTCCTCTCGATTAATTTTCCCGCGGTCATGCACAGATTTACATTTACGTGAATCGTTTATAAATATGCATAAGAACATTTTCATTTCTCCTTACATAAAATAAACAGAATATTCAATTAATACCAATGAATAACCTTGCGCATTCATCACAGTGTTTTTTAAAATACATTTCAATTAATTCGGGTTTCCAACATAGCAAAAACAGAGCTAAAAAGGCATAGATACTTTTAGTTTCCTTGATTTAACGCTTATGTCAACCGTCGCATTTCATTAGCGTGCCGTTTTAAATCATAACTGCCCCTGGTCGTCCTCATAATATTTGAATGTTCCCCTGAAACATAGCGGAGACAGCGAGGATTGTGGGTTTTCAAATATGGTTGAAACTGAGGCTAATAGCTGGTGAAAATGAATTCGATCTCTCAACACGGACAATGAACGAACATTCAGATGTGAAATCAGGTTATCAATTTCTATATGTCAACACAATACAACATTCTGTTTTTCGACTGAGAAAAACATTGTTTAAATTATCTATACCAAAGTTTTGAGAGTGTAAGGCGAGGTACGGAGAAATTAATGGTGGTTTGTACGCTCTCTTCTCCCCTATTACACCCCTACCCCTTTTTTGTTGTTCAGATTGAGTCAAATCACTGTGCTTTAAAAATAAAGTTTAAACAATTGCCATATTTATAATACCATATTGTTAAGGCAAGAATTAAATTTTAAGTCTAAGGTCTTGTTTCCTGGGAATTATACATTGAATTCAAAAGATGATTACGAGATCAAGTAATGTTTGAATATCAAAGACAAAAGGGGGAAAAAACTTAGTCCTTAATTCAAACCCTTCAGCATTACGTGTAGACCGTCAGTTTTTTAATTCTTGTAAAGGAAGAGTTTCTTTATTTGTACCATGATAACAAATAAAATTCAGAAAAGGGCACACCTTAAAATCTAAATAGCAGCTTCTTCTATAGGTATAGAGGTTATCGACTAGCTAAAACAAAGGTTTAGCAAAGATAAGGCACATGTTTACCCTTTTGAAAATATGATAAACGTTGTTGATTACTTAACATACTCAATTATTAATCAAAAGCATGCGCATTATGCACTTCCGAAAATATCCACAATCGGCAATTTGGTCATGAATTACAATAAGCTAAGTTTAGGATTATAAACCTAAAGGATGAAACCAGCTCAATTTGTAACATCGAATAATTATTAATTCTTCATTACTGTATTATTAAATTCTGGTTGTAACGCGCTTTCTGATTGGCTGAAAAAAATTATTTTATATCGTATAAAGAATGTTGCCTACGTCACAGTAAGACTAACGTAAAAAACGTATCAATCCGCCTGACGTTACATTTGAATTTGGTACAATTTAATGTCATTTTAAAAGTCAAATGACCGTTTTAAGGAGGTTGGCACCTGAAATAATAGTAATGTCAATCATCCGAAAACCACTTGGATATAAAGATGGGGATCTAAAATGTTCATTTATTTTATTTGTGACCCATGTCACATGCCATTTTTTGGAAATATTAGGCTCCAAACAGAAATGATAATTTTCCTGAAATTTTTGCTAAAATTTGACATGGGAATTGATAATTTGAAGAAATCAAACAAATATTTATAGTTTGAACTATTATTTAGTTATGATTTTTATACAGTATGAAGTTGAACACATGAAGTGACTATAAAAGTAAAATCTAAGTCAAAGTTTAAAAATTCTTGCTCTACTGGTGGCTTCAAAGGCCAGTACATAAAGAACACAACAACAGATGTTACAAAATTTTGGAGTAATCAAATTATAACGCAAATAAAAAAATTATAGTAATGTCATCTTTCCAAAACTTTGCATACAAATAGACATACATTTAATGTCTCATTTAAAAGTAATTTAAGAGTTATTTTTTTCTTAACTTCTATGAAATATAAGCTAAATATGCCAAACATATATCGATAGAAATATTAAAATAATGTTTAAATATGTTTATCAGAACATCACGAATATATCATAATACACAAACTGTCCAGAAGTTTGGTCTGTGCTGAAAATTAGGAAGCTAAAGTAACAGTACTCTAAAACTAATGAGTTATGAAAATTGTTCATTTCCTTCTTGAAAACCTTCCGCCACAAAATATAGTCCCTTACTAAACTCTGTAAAAATGAAATTTTTTTGAAACAATTTTATTCAATAAAGTTTATTTGGCATTGTTAAATATAAATATACTACTAGAATTAATATGTGATGCAGAATTTTCAGACTAGAGGTAACCAAAAATAGCTACCCAAAACCTGAGGAGCGAACCTCTTTAATCTACAATGAATAGCAAAAAATTAAATTATAAGGAATGAAATCAATAGCTACCCATTTTATACTTATATAAAATGGGTTGGAAAAGTTTACGCTTTTTTATAAACCGCTTCGCAGTTTATAAAGCGTAAACTGCCCCAACCCATTTTATATTCGTATAAAATGGGTAGCTATTGATTTCATTCCTTAAATAAATTAGAATGGCGCATAGAATTCAAATTCTATTAAAATTGTGTTACTAACTTTATAGGGTTTACATGTAATGCTTATATTCGATGTCTGTAGAATTATGCAGATTAGAGACATAGCTTCCCTTGGATAGGCCATAAGAGCATCGTTAAATTCACTAAAGATCAACCTATGTTTGGATTATGACTACTGTTTATTTGAGGGCTAATGATATATGAATATGACAACGTATAGTCTTCGAAGGATGTGAAAAAAGATTCTATTATGCAATTGAAGTTTACAATAATTAATTAGTAGTGAGTATAAAGAATAGAAATATTTTCTAATACTATTTAAAAACAACAAACGTGCAGTAGGAGTTTCTGTGAAAATGTCTTGATAATATGATGTCAATTTTTTTTTTTTTTTACAAATAATATAGGATATGATCATTGATTTCAGTAACACATTCTCCAGAACATCTCTGACTTCGTTTGTCGGTGTGTTTAGTCATTGACAAGGAACTAAAAACGTATCAAGAGATTTATTTTTATCAATGAACAGACAGTACAAACCCCCGTGTTTGTCTGAAGTCTGAAGAACTGTTTGAGCTGCTGAGAAAGGAAACACAATTATCACTGTGTGTTTCTTATACTCCAAATGCAATTAACAGAAAGTTATACTAACTAACAGGATAATGATTAACTTGATACTTTTTCCAGTGTCATGTCTTTTTTTCGCTGTCTTTTTTCCCATTAACAGTGCGGAAGAGTCAATTTATGGAAGTCTATTTGATAGATTCGCGGGGTATCGCGGCAGAAACCCCTTTATTTCATTCACTTTGTCTAGTGGTCATTTCTCAGAGTGCTGTATAAGGTGTTTGGAATATCAAAACTGTTATAGCGTCAACATTCACGGAGATGACTGATTCTGTGAAAAAACCACTCTGGGTCTAAGCAGATACCGGGATTTGGTAGATAAAAACGGAACTTGGATGTTATTCATCAGAACCAACGGTAATAAACTTTATCGCTTGTGACTAACATCAACATAATCGTAATCAGATTCTTTCAAAATGCTACATATATTCAAGCCTCATTTATTCTAAATGTATCTTTAACGTTTATTTAACTTATGGCAAGTCAATTTTTGAGACTTTAATGCAAACCCAAAATTATGGAGGCCAATGGATGAGGCACGGCACAAGAACCACATATGGCTTAGCAAGTTTATGAATGTAATGCCAACCACTCTGTATTCCATTACAGTTCTCTGAATTGAGCTAATGTTCCGGGCTACCTCAGAAGTTGGACTGAGTGTCAAGGACACCTGGCTGGCGAATACCCTTTCTCCGACCGCCCAAGACACGTGTGTTTCCATGGAGACCACGTCATGCTCTTCGCATTAACGGAATCCACGGATGGACATCTGGGAAAGTCTTTCCATTTCTCAAGTAATGTACTACTTTTCATTATATATACTATTTAAATGTCGAATATGAAGTGAATAATATTTGTGACTAGGTATTATTTGTAATGAAGACTGTAATTATATCGTTAAAAAAGAAAAAAATTAATATTTGCTATATTTTGGAAATGACATTGTTAGAAATAATATTTATCAAACTATCTGTCACATTGAAGACTAGGAATATTGAAAGAACTTCCAGTAGTAAATGTTTGTTTTAAAATGATTCTGTATTTTACGAACTCGCAGCTCGCAACACTTTGCAGTCCTCAAGTGAATCATGTGCGTTGTATGTGCATTGTATGTGATGTTCAAAATGCTAAAACAAAATTTCTATAGAGAACTTTTTTAAAACTTCTGAAAAGAACTCTCTAAAAAGCTCCAAAGTGTCACAAAATTCACAAAAGCATTTTTAAGGGAGTTATCTCTCTTGTCAGAGTATATATGAACCTTACACTTACCTTATTTTAATATCCTTATTTTACCCAAACTTTAGCCATATTCTGTAAATTATACGTATGTTATAAATCATTATTTTTTGCATCATTATTTCTGAAAACAAATTTTGTTCATTATACAAGGCGAGATTATAATAATTGTTCAATGCATAGTGAACATTAGATATAGAATGGAACACACGCAAGTAACATGCCTTTTATTTAGTCTTTCAACATGTATTGCTAAAATGTTTGAAGAAGCCAATGAGTCGCAAGTTTTGGGTGGTAATTTTAAGGTTACTTTAGAGTTGTACAAGCACGGATCTAAGGTGGCATTTATAACGTTTGATGGGAGAGATTCGACCATCAGTGACTGATTTAGTTCTTCACGTATTCTGAACAGTAGCTAGAGCGATGCGACACTTCGACCAACAACAACTCTTTCTCCATAGACGGGTAAGTCAAATCTGTTGCTAATAGAAAGTCTAATAAAGGATTAACAAGTTGTTGTCCTTTAAAAAAGGACTGCAATATGTGGACCATTTGCATGTGAATGAGAACGTCTTAAGGTTATCCGAGACTTCACCGACTCCAACCCCTTGCTTTTATTTTATGGCATGTGCGGGGGAAACCTCTAATTGCAAAATTGTTATGATGAATAATAGAAGCAAGCCTGAATATTGCCTTCAACCTCTAAATGTGTACGTTGTATATATCACGTATAGCTCTGGACTGCGTTTTACAAAAGAACTTACGACTTACGACCAAATCAATGAATGCTAATTAATTACGAACTAATTAAAGTTTTATTCTTATGGTTATAAAATATAATTTGGAAATCAAAATAGTTGTAAATAAATGGTTTTATACAAATGTTTTTGATAAAAGACCATTCCTTGAGACAGAAAATATTAAAGACTTTGTCTTAAGATCTTTTGTAAAAAAAAAAAGTCATGGTCCTTTTACCTTAGAACTTAAAGGGTTCATACTTCTAACATAACCATTTATTTATTAGTGAAGATTACATGTATAGTATTAGGCATTCGGTGAGAGATTTAAACTTTTATAGAGTCACAATTATTCAATCATGTATACAGTCTAATAATTACTCAATCGTGTATTGCCTTTGATACGTAATTTTTTTTTCGGAAGTACCCTAACCTCGCCTTTTAAAAGTTAAAGCTAATTTGAAAAACAACAAAACATCGCGATTTATGCTATTTGAAGCATGTTGTAGTTTCGGCATAACATAAACTTATATCATGATGCTGATATTTGATATCACATGTCGATCATTTCTTTAAAAGAAATACTTTGTTTTTGTTTTGTTTACCGACAACTTTACAATCTCAGCGCCTTTGAACTTAAACATGTGCTAATAGCATGGAATCCCGATTCATATAAACGTGTGCTAGTCTGATTACCTGGCCTACCCATTATCCTGCATATGAACCAAGCTAGCTCATGCGCAAGCTGAATTTTCCCAATCGCATCCGGTTTTACCTAGCATATATATTTTTCTGGGTGGACCTTAGGGTCCACGCAATAAATGTCCACATGAATGGCTAGAAGAGCAGATATTCAAATCGTTTTCTTGCAATCCGTTGCCTAAGAGTTTAGATCATTTGTGGGGAACTTTGTTCATAAATACTTAATTTCATGTATCAAAATTCAAGCAAACTTTGGAGAAACGTATCCATGATATAATAAACAACTTGATTCAGTAAAACCAAAGTTGTTAAATTCGCGGACCCATTAAATCACATCTGTGATCAGGCCAGAAAAGCTGATTTTTTGTGGAAGCATCCTCAGGTAGTGCATAGTGCTTATCCAAGTCTGATCAATTTATGATTTCCGGGGTTGAATGGGACCACATTGGGGGTTGCATTTTTACACAGGAATAAATAGAGAAAAATCTTTAAAAGTCTCCTTTTCAATAACTGACAAAAGGGAATTGATGTTTTACATAAGAATATGTGCAGGGAAACTTGAAGATCTTCTTTAAAACAAACTCTGCCATACTAAATTGTCACGATATTTTGTTTTGATACCATAAAACTGATTTGATCAAGAGGTATTGCTTTTGTTGCTCAGGTGAGCGATGAGGCCATGGGACCTCTTGTTGAAAAAATTGGACACTCTGGTACAGATAAACGTGTTACATTGTCCCTAGATAAAAATCCCCGATCATTATGTTGTAATCCTAAATTATCTAACAATTAAATTTGGGTAAGAATCACTTCTCTGCAATTGTATGTCTGTACAATCTTTCTATTTGTAGGTATTCTAAATGCTCAAGATCATTCTTTGTCAACAAACAAAACAACGGTTGCCCCGGTGACAGAGAATGGATGGTATTTGTGGATCCCGCAACAGGATGTTGTCCCTGGGACAACGTCCCCAACAAACCCCAATTTCTCTATTCAGTGGCAGATGATACTGTAGTCTATCAAAGCGGATCGACAGGTAGGGTAATATTTGTAATACTTTACTTAATTTATTGTTGCAATTTTTAAATACAATTTAGGTGGAACAAGCAAAAAGAAAATTAGGTTTGTAATTCGCTACATTATACATAATATCAATTGAATTATAATGATTTTATATCAAAAGACCGTTTAAACGTCTAAATTTTTTGTTAGAGTTTTCTCATTTATTTATTTAATTATTTTTTTTTTTTTGGTTTTCTTTTTGTAATCGGCTTCGGCCGATCACAGTTGTGTCCGGTTGAGGCATCCGGCAAATTTTACTATTTGCGCATGCATTGCGCCTCGCACTACTTTGTTTACTATGCAGGACAGCTTCATGTAAATATTTAATTACAGTAGATTTATAAAAAATATTCTAACGCGTTTGCCGTGAGATTAAAACATTTACAGTTACATAATGATTCAAATCACGGAAATACACTTCGCCTACTAAAAGTAAATTTGATTCATTCCTTGCTATTTCAGAAATCAAGAAAGATACATGTTTATCCTATTTATCATGTTTATTGAATGTAAAGTTTTCGCATCACATTAACATGAAGTTGACCAATGATATCACATGCCGATCATTCCTTTAAAAGGAATATTTGTTTGTTTTTGTAGAGCTAAACTCACATTTCTTCTTTATGATTTTAGATCTTGGTACAGAAGTCATGGCAGTTTTTGTGAATTACAATTCATTGTATGTTAAAGGAGGCGTATGTATTTAAATACTCAACAGAACAAAGTTTGCAATACTTTGGCTAAACAATGTTGCATATGGCGTGTAAGTTTTGTATTACAATAACAATCAAATGTTGTCATTGGTTGTTCCTGCCCGAGTAAAGGTAGCGAGAACTGTGAGAAAAAAACACAACTCGCATTACCTGGCCGCCCCTCCACAGATCGCCTAAAATGTTCGTAAAAATCATAAAGTGAGTAAAAAGGACTTTATAGAAATATAACGTTAGACATATTACATTGTTGTTCAAAGTTGATGTAAAATTTGATCAACCAAAATAAATAACCAATGCATAGTAAACTTCGAAGGTATAAAACAAGGTTACTTAACAATGTTTATTATTCATTATAGATATACTAGTACTAAATTAAACGTTGTCATTAAATAGAACATATATTGCTAAGAAATTGCAAATCAACCGAATTATTTAAATAAACAACAAATATGGGGGAAAGCCCCACGCAGTTTCCGATTTTATATAGATTAAATGAATTTTGATGTGAACACTTCAGAGAATCAATAAGGGACGTAAAAGTATTTTACTTTTAACGTCAAGACGGAGCTTTATCGTGAGTATGACTCCTTGTTCATATGACCAACTACATGTTTCTTCTTTACAAAACCTTCGTAGCGTGTTGATGACAAATTCTAAATGTAGACCCCTGAACATCCAATAAGTTTCCAAAACAGTTCACATTTTATTTACTTCGACTTATATAGGCTCCAAAGAATATGAGTTCAATTACGGGGAATTTACTGAATCATGAAAGATCAGCAGACTGATAATTTTCATAATGGTTGCAATCTGAATGTGTTAATTTCTTAATTTGTAGAATCTAATACCTTGTTTTGCAAAATATCTTGTAGTTTGATTTACATAACTAAGTACTTGGCTTAGCATTATAATGAATCTGTATGTTCTGATTTGTTTAGCATTATAATGAATCTATGTTCTAATTTGTTTTTTTCATCCAATTGCATGTAACATAATCCTTATAAAATTACTTATAACAATATTTAGGCATACATGTACTAATAAACGTTTTAGGTTCTTCAGTGGGTTTGCTTTTTATTATTCTATTATATCTGTTATTGTGCATTTCACTGACACAGAATATCAAGGCCAGATATTCATATTTATCAACGGAGACTTTGTGCAATGTAATAACAACCTTGATCAATGCACTTTATTATGATCAGATGGTGCAAGGTCTAGACAAAACAAACGTGGGTACAAGGTCACGTTGAACAAAATTCAAATACATAGTGTACAATAAAACTGATATCAACTAGACTTCTTGGTGGACTTATAACTATTGAACCATGCTGAAATCATTATTTTAAAATGTTGATCCAGAAAATGCATTTATTACGAATATATTTGGTTCACCCATGATGGGGACTTATAACACTCACCCCTTATGAGGTGATAATTTCGGTCGTGGCGTGATCAAATATACATAAAGCCCTTCGGGCTTTATTGAATTTGACCATGCCCCGACCGAAATTATCACCTCATAATACTCAAAGAATGATCCCTTATTCCTTAAAAATGTGTGAAAAGGAATGGGGACCAATAAAATACGATAGATTTCCTGATCACGAAAATGAGAAACTAAAAAAAAAAATATATTTCTAGATTTTTTGAAAGAATGGAGTAGAAAATTTGCATTTGATTGGTCTAATGAACATAATTAGTGTGTTCCTCATATTCATTTGAATGCCAGAATATTAAATCACATGGTAATTTGCAAAGCATCACATGGTAATTTGCAAAGCAAATAGTATTCTTGTTGCGCCAAAATGGCTATCTGCGTTATTTTGACATATGACATGAAATTTTTCGCCTATGTTATAGGTGCTAGAGCTTGACCACCCACCTATGTTTTTGTGAGCGGATCTGACAAAGGAAGTGTGTTTCCTCAGTCAAATTTCATAAGTAATGTACAGATATTGAAAATCGATTGTTCTGAGATTTTTTACTGAAGAGGGAAGACAAAAGATTTTGTAAGTTACAGTTGATCAATTTGTTCCAGTTTAAAGTACAATTCGGGTTTTCCAGCAGTTCCTGTGTTTACTATGGTAAGAGAGTTCAGGTCGCATATATTTGAAGAAGTCAGGACTTCAGAATGTTGGAATATATATATATATATATATATATATATATATATATATATATATATATACTCACGCGCCAAAAGTATGTCAATTTTTTTCATTTTCCCCCTACGTTGAAAACAATACTTTCTTTTAAAAAGGATTTTTTTGTTATTTATTTTTGTCAGATTTTAAAGAAATTTATATTGATAACAGTAGATTTAATTTTCACTTTTTGACATACATTGAAATAGTTTTTTGACAACTCATTCGTAAAATTTGATTTTTGAAACACAACAGTAAGATATTTTTTAAGAGCTCTACTATATATCTTTCGCAATATGCGAGCCGAAAAATCTTAGTTTGGATTGTTAATATCAACTCTTAGGAACAGAAGGTTGGAAAAGTATCTAAATATGATGCCAAAAAAGCGAAAGAAATTCTGAAGTTATCAATCCAGGTCTTTTGAAAATCGGTCGGGGGTTACTTTTTAATAATTCTTTGAAAAATGTTGGTTTTCAATGAAATATATAGTCAATAGTGATAGTGAAAAAAAAGACATTGACATACTTTTGTCACCCGAGTGTATATATAAATGGTGTATGATAATGAATTTACAATATGCGAGAATAAGCATTTGAGAAAATTAGTGCACGGTGAACAGCATTCTCTTGAAAAGTTATACGGGGACAATTTAAATGTCATTAAACGTCCATTTAAAGTCATCCAGTAGATTTATAATCGAATTTTATGACGATTTTAAGATGTACTTTTACATTTAAAACCGGGTACATCATCAAGTCTATTTAATTGGCTATTGATTTTCATTATATAACATGTTTTTATATACGTATGTTGGATATTCTAAGTCACAAAAAACTTACATTAGTTAGTGTCACAAACTCAAGTTCAATTCATTCACATTAACTAAAACAAACTGAAACAGCAAATAGCTAGTCTTTCTTTATTTTATCCAATTTTTTTATGACACTGTTCTTTAAATTCATTTACAATGTAATATCTATTATGATGAGACACACAAGATATCAAGAGACAGACAATCCTGAACAATTGACATAATGCCAATTTCTTGAAAAAGACAAATGCATCTTAAAATAAAAATTTCCAATGAAAAAACATAAAAAAGTGTCTTTAAGTCTTTTATTCATTTCGGTTCTGGTTGCTATAAAATTGTTAATTTTTAGGAGTGGCTGTAGTTTATGGTCAAAACTTACCCTTAGAAAATTCTTCTCTACAGCATAATCATCCAGAAACCCATGTGTGGATCCAGAAAATTTTTCCGGGGGGGGGGGGGG
>WFKH01010211.1:963319-975566 GCA_016163765.1 Magallana hongkongensis
AAGAGTCAGAAAAATCTCAGATTTTATATGCCCTCAGGTGACCTAAAAATTTGTCAGACAGTCAGACAGATAAATAATATTGAAAAATTTACCTGTGTCTGTTGAACAACCATTCCAATGATCAAATTGCATCTATTAGACTGGTGGTATTTAAACAGCAATTCTCCTCCATGTTGTCCAATCAGTTTGTCTGACAAGTGTGGAAGACCTGCATTTGATCCCAATGTAACTGATGATGAAGATATTTCTGAACATGAATCAGCTAACGGTTTTTGTTTGCTTTTTGTTTTCTCTCTAGTTTTTCTGCTACGTGGTGAAGTATTTGATTTGCTCTCTGCTAAAACAGGTCGTTCCTTCTTCACCTGTAAATGAATATAATCCCACTATATGGCATGCCTAAACAAGAGTGTGCTGAAATTTCAAGCACCTGAGAAGTAGCTGCTGAGAAAACTGCAACGATAACTTGTTATGGACAGAAACACAAGGGTAAAACAGTATTCCCCCTCTCCTTTGGAGTAGGGGTAGAAATATGAATAGATACCTTACACACAGCCACTATACAGGAATTTTTCATTTCAACATCTACAGCAAGTTTTAGACAATGCCGAGAATATATAATATCTGGTGCTCCACAAACTTCTGTATCCATGACTACCATCTTTGGCACTTGTATGCATGGCACAATACTGAAATTGGTAATGTAGTTTTAAATCAGCTCATCAACTAGCCAGCATAATATTCATCAATTTGTCAGATGAATATTTTTCCAAATTTTCTTCAAAATCTTAAGTTGATATTTACATTTGTGAGGTTGCAAATTTTTTAAGTGCTAAGGGCAATATGACCCATCAATATTAGCATGTCCATGCACAAAATTAAGAAATAAAAATTCACAGTCAAGACTTATTTACACCTACAATTTCAAGCTTATTATGCAATTTAGATTTTGTTATTTTGCAGTACAATTCTTTAGTACCTGCAACTCCATTGAATTCACTTGTCAATGGAAATATCAACTTAAACCTGATCATTATTCTCCAAAAGCTTTCATTATCATCCACTTTCCTGTGAAAATTTCATGTCTCAGAGATTAATGATTTAACTAAGAGGCATAGCTAGAACAATGTCTTTAATACAAAAGGCAGTAACTTCAGAAGGAATCACAAAGCAAGGATTTATTGCCACAGACATCTAAGTAGTAAGCCTTCAAATCCGAATTAATATTTTCATTGTCAATTGTTGTATAAAGGCAATATGAAAAACAATAAATATAATTTAAATGAAATGACCTTGACCTTTGTATCATTTTGTATACCTTATGGATGATGTTTACTTAGGGTTTGAGTTGTGAGAATCAGATTGTATTA
The DNA here is from genome assembly GCA_016163765.1 of Magallana hongkongensis. NCBI lineage: Eukaryota > Metazoa > Mollusca > Bivalvia > Ostreida > Ostreidae > Magallana > Magallana hongkongensis. The sequence continues at coordinate 964,687 of WFKH01010211.1, forward strand.
AAATTTGATTTAATGAGTAAAAAGAACACAAAATAACTGTTTTCGTGAGATGTACAGAAATAGGGACAGGAGTGGGAAACAATGGCAAAAAATTATGGATCAATGATGATTCCTCACCTTAAAATTTAATTTAAAAAGTTTAGAGCAAAGAAATCTGATGTAAAAGAGAACTTGTTGAGAGGTAAATATTCATGTTTACTTCTGGATCTTACATGTTTGCTGCAATATAATGCACATTTTGTTGATAAAAACAATAAAAGTTCCCTGGATCTTCAGTGAATGAAGTCACTCCTTACTTGTCGCAATTCAACAAGAATATCAAGTCCAAGGTGAAGATTAAACTTGTACAATGATGGATTTATCAGATACCTCAGAACTACTGAATATAATTTGCTATGGAATGTGAAAGGTGTAATAATAGCAGAGATGTCAAAATCTATTGTATACATTATAGACATGCATGATTTCATACCTTATATCACTCCGTAATCCAAACATCTTTGCAAATGTGTCAAATAAATGTTGAAAATGACAATCATAAATAGGAACTCCTTCTTCCTTGTTCTCCACCATCTTGTGAAGAACATACACAAACATTTTCCCATGAGTATGAAACCTTAAAATATTCAAAGTACATGCAATATAATATAACTTGAATCAGTAAGTGATTTGGAAAATGGATATGATTCTTAAAATCATAACAAGAGGCCCAAAGGCCTTATCGGTCACATGAGTATAATACAATCCCAAAAAGGAGCCAAAGAATTGCTTTTTATTTAGCTTTACAATTTAGCTTTACATATATGATGATAGTGATAAAAATCCATAATATATTAATAAAATATAAGTTTTTTTTATAATGTGATTATACAGTTATGCAAAGTGATAACATATTCCTTAAAAAGAAGAGTCACTGAGTGATTGAGAATCAACTAAATTGTTACATCTGGCAATCTGAAGTTTTCAAAACACGCAAACACCGAGTTCTGAAGGAGTTGTCTCCCGTAATCGTCACTCATGCGTTTTGAGGTGAGAAAGTTGTGCATCATTAACTACATTGAGTACAAATATGATCAACATCATCTGCATAACAATAACATGCTGTACTTTAGCTGTTGTGTGCAAGGCTGTACCGCTTCGAAGTGAAAATTACAGCAATTACTATTTCAAAAGACAAATATCCTTGGATGAGAGATGTTACATTAAAAAAACAAACAAGCATATTTAAGATGGTTCCGACTGATTGGGCGAGAAGTCAGTTGGAAAACAACTTAATACACAAGAATATGTTTCGCAAAAGGTGAAACTATACCAACGCTCTCTCTGAGGTTTCAAAACTTGCCTGTATATAAAGAAAGCTCATTGAAACCAAATTTTGGGACATATCTTATGTTCTATAGATGCATCAACTGACCAGTCTTCTTATTCTTAGCCTCAACACAACAAAAACAAAATTGGAAAAATAATAACAACAAGAGGCCCAGGGGTCACATTGCTCACCTGAGTAACAATAGCCATAACCTTAATCAAATCAGCTTTAGGGTATCAAACACAAAGTATCAATTCAATTAAAAATGCTATAAACATATAAATATGTTGAGAAAAATTTAAAAATCTTTTTAAACAAGATCTACTCTGGCATATACAGAGATATAGATAGAATATTCCATCGTTAAGTGACAGATGTCCTACGGACCTGGTTTAACGATAGAATTTGTACCCTATTGTAAACAGATGACTATAAGGTGACCTTGATAGGTACTATGAAATGAACATGTAGCTGTATATGCAAACTGCGCAATTATTAATATGTCAATCACTATGTTGGAAAGTCCTTGGGAAATTATATTTTGGAAATTAATTGCGCAGCAGCATGATCTCACACGTCCAGGTGTGGGACAGTAATGCTATAATTGTCATATTTACAGACTCTATGGAGTCCTAATATTGCAAGCTTGTCACAAAGTACATGTTTTCTGTTAACCTTTTAACCTATACTCATGTTTTGTACTGATGCGGGAGATTGTAAGCCCGCATCCCCCAACGCTGTGATGGACAGTTTGACAGTTTTGATACTGTATTTAGAATTAAAATATTGTTTATGAATTTGATCACTAAATCTTCACTCATGATCAGCGCAGATGGTCATGAGTAACCGAAACTGTCCATCATAGCCAAAAGGGTATATATATGCATGTCAATTTGTTGGAAATCAGATTAGATTAGACTAGAACTGAATTGATACCACTATACGACACGTAAATAAAATTGTATAAAGTTCCATTGGAATTGGACTTAGTCATTAACAAGAAACAGACGGGGAGACTTTTGTGCGGTGGACCAATTGTCTTACACTATACTTGCTTCGTAGCAAATGAAGAAAAAAATATTGCGTTGTATATCACCTAAATTTTCATATGATTGGTCTCAAATACCTACAATGTTGCTCTTTTATAATCCCATTTTACCACATTAACTGTTTTTGCAACGAAATCACTGCCACTTTAACATCACGTTTGAAAATTCGCTGTTTACGGTCGCCATGTTAATGATAAAATCCGAGACAGACCTAAAATCGACGCGAAGCAGATCCGCTTTGCGGCTGCTACATTGCAAGTATATGGGACAAATTTTTACTGTGACCTGAGCCTAGCCTGGTCACGGTAAGATTATTCTTTCTAACAGAGATAGTGATGAATAAACAGCTCAAATTGATTTGCTGCGTGCCGGCGAGCGAAGGGAGCTCTAAGAACCAGTGTGCATGGGAAAAAGAACGAGTGTAACCTACAGATTCATCAAGAAAATTTTTTTGTCTAGGTCCCATAATGCTCTCTAATGTTTTCTCCTGTGGTGCTATGCCAAAAATGGCTAACATTTAACTCGTAATTTAGGGTGCCTTGAGGTTTGAAGACACGCTTTGAGTACTGCAAAAGCTTCGGTGAGACCCAAGAGATTTTTTACATGCTTCCATTCCTTCGTATTGAGTCGAAATACGTAAACAAATGAATATAGATTTGAACGTGTGACGTCACAGTGATCTCGCGCAAGACTTCCCGCAATAAATTTAGAGGTGGATCAAACATCTGTAATGCATGTACTATAGCTATTTCAGTATTAACTTCGATACCTGCTTACATGATTTGTGGGTTTTTTTAAGTGTTTTTTTTTTTATTTTGATAGAGAAAATGTATAATTATATATACAAGCAAGAGTAAAGCTAATTTTGTGTGCATGAACAGTAAGTATAAGTAGGGAGGTAATTAAAAAAAAAAAGTCATTTTGAACTAAATAATAAAGATTAAAGAGAAAAAATAAATAGTTAAAAAATCTATGCAGATATTGCATATTGTCAAACCATTAAATTGGAAAATGGGAAATTACACACACCTACAAACAGGGACCGGGGGCACGGATACAACGTATGCAAAAATAAACAAATTTCAGTAAAAAAAAAATTATGAACCAGGAAAAAAAATATAAAAGCCAGATGACAACAAGGTACAAAAGAAAAGTAATACTGTATTTACACTTCACACTTTTGACCAAATTAAACACAAATTACACTTTACAGACTGATCAATTTTCTCCAGAAGTAAAGAATGGTTTTAGGGGAAGCAAGTCTATGTATTTTGTAAGAATTTTTTTAAACTTAGAAATATTACATAATTCTCTCTCTCTCTCTCTCTCTCTCTCTCTCTTTCTCTCTCAAAATTTCTTTGATGTTAGTTGTTAACTGTCACAATATCACTAAGTTGACAATGATGTAAGGTATTGCTGCGCTCGCCACAACGGTAGCACCGTAAAACATATTATTATCATTTTATAATAATTTATCTATCAACAGATTATAAGCACAACATTTTGTACAATTCAATGCTTTAACAATGATTACATTTATTTAGGTTTAAACATTGCAACAAGGTTATTTCAGTATGATACAGCCCTTGCTTCACCTGGAAGAAAAATGTGTCAAAACCCCATTGTGGTGTATAATATGCACCCTTTTCACAAAGAAACATTCTAGAAAAAAGTGCACATTATATTCGTCAAAATATGGTTATGCAATCTATAGTCTGTCCCAAGATATCCTCGATTCACATTATGGTTAATTACTCTATATTTATAAATAACTCAGGGTTCAAAAGATGTTCATTCAAAAGTATGAAAAATTTCAAAGATTTCTTTGTTGAAACGCCCCCTTTAGCTTATCAGGTTTCAATACTTGACTAAAAAATGTGATGTCTACGGGGATTTTGTATTGAAGCAGACCCGGATTGAAAAATTGTGTGAGGTATTCCGAGTGGCTTCCAAATGGTGAAAAGATGTTTACATTCCCCATTATAAATTTCCATAAGAAATCTGTTTTTGTTCTTGTGCATTTTTCCAAGTGAAAAATGATAATGTGTCAATGAAGATATCTTGAAAATTTTCCCTTTCATCGATTTCAATTGCACTTCTTTCACAGGTACATGTATTTTTATTAAAAATTGGCCAAATGTGCTGCATAAATATCTTGGGACAGACTATACAAGAAGTTAGTTTCCGATGATCGATTATGAAAAAGACTAATCGATCATCAGAATCGGTAGCTTTTTTTCATCAACAATCGATGTTTCCTGATGATTTGTAAAACACAAGTAACTTGAGTAAAGAGACAAAATGTGTAGTTAAATGTCTGAAAATTTTTTAGAATGTAATATTTGTACATAAAGTGTTCAGAAATAAGATGAATCAGTCCAAAACTAGTGCAAGTTTGTGTGCGCGGTCAATTCAACTTTTAACAGAGGCCTGTTCAACAGAGCGAGCGCTCGCCAAAATTTGTGTTGCAGGTATAGGGAATTTTGGCAAGCGCTCGCGAGTGCTCGCTTTGTTGAACACGCCTCAGGTATCTAAGGAACTGTAGCTCCCTAAGGTGGTCATCCATGCAAATTTTTTCAGACCGGGTACTACAGACCTGCAGCTCAGTAATAGGTTTTTATTACAATTTCAATAAAAAGTTTTCTGCTCGAATGTTTATCCAAAATAACAATGACATGAAATGATTGTAGCTTACCTGTAAAACCATAATTTGAGGTTTTCTGGCAAACCATCTGGAATAAAGGAACACATGTACCTGTCATCAGCATACATGTCTATACCCCTCAAAGAGTTTCTGTTTACATCATCAAATGTCGTGTAGTTTATTTTAGCCAACATCTCCATAAATTTGCTTTGTTTTAGGTATGTAACTAATGATGCAATCTTTTTTTCCTCCTCATCTGTCTCCATCTTTCGAACTTCGTGAATTTGAAGTCCCGTTTTCTGGATTTTTCTTACTGTAAGTTGAGATGGAGACATATCTGGTTGAAATGATACTTTTATGTTAAGTTTTTCAAGATGTTTTCTGTCCCAGTTACTAAGATCATTTGGGATTCTTGAAAACTGGTCATTATCATTACTCTGTGAAGGAATTAACTGACTGCTTGTCCCACTAGTGGCACCACCAGTATCGCTTTCCGTTATTACGACATCTTCACTATGAGTCTGAGGGGATCCTTCTAGTGTTTTGATGGAATCGCGACTTGTGTCACTTTGTAAGTTTATACCGGTGCTACCTTCCAAGGATTCAGATGCAACTCTTTGTCTTTTCGGTTCTGACGCCATAACTCTTGGGGAGTGGGGTCAATCACAGACCAAAGTCAAGCTACTCAGCAATAAGAGCGACTGATGTAGAATCACCTGCTCGGCAATAACGAAATTTTAGATTTATCGCCTATATAAAGGATTTTTCCGATCCCGATTGATAAAAAATAAGAATAATCTATACCAGAGACATATATAACATATAGTATATACGTCCCTGTCTATACAGGGCGCCTAGCATGCCAAGCTCTCAAACTAGGACTGATGCCACTCAGGTGACACCGGACACACTACTAAACAAGAACTCTAGAGAACTTTAGAGAACTCTGGAGAACTCTAGCGATTTTTTAATATTTAAAGTGTTTAGAACGTATTTTTGCCTTTTATTTGATGAAAAAAATTGTATTTTATTCAAAATATATAATTAAAATATTTGGTTTTAAGTAAATTTCACGCACAAATTAGTTGGGAGAGACTAAATTATTTCCACTGATCTCGATCCCGAGCAGTTTCCTTTTGGAGGTCTCTATAAATTCTTTTAACAAAATCAACATTTAATATAATTCTTAACATTGGATTTTAATTGATGTTAATAAATTTTATATATTCTAGCTGTTTGTTTCTTTATTCTCCGTTCGTGTTTTATTATGATTTTAAGAAATTGTCGTTTTAATTCAGTGCTTGTCGTCAACTTCAAATGTTGATAATTTTACCTGTAATAAAACAACAATTCTTCATAAATATATATTTATAAATGGACAATCCAAAGAATATCAGATCCACTATGGCACAATTCTGGTGTGGAATACACATATAGAGACTGGGCGTTTGAACTGCGAGTTGCCATCCGGTAAATTCAAATAAATTTATAACATGATAAAACAGTCCGACAGAAATAAAATTTTAAACGAATTAGTTTGATTTATTTCCCTACAGTCTCAAAAAGTAAAGAAAGTATTGATTTAGTCCATACTTTTGATCCCTTTAAAGTTAATAACATTGCATGTACACGCAGTTTGTAGAAAAATTAGAAAACAGAGACCAGTATTCATGTCAATAACTTTCAATATTCGTATTATTAGCTACCATATAATTTATTTTATGCTAGAAATATTCTGATACATGTAGTTTATTTTCAATTTACAATATACATGTAATCGTGTAGCATTTTGAAAGTGTTTCTTTCAGATTCTTGTATTTAATGGGTAACAATTAAATGGCGGAATTTGGATATAAGACGGTAAAATTGTTGTTGACCATGTATATGTTTTCATCCGTAAGTTCGAAAAAAAAAGGAATAAGGAATCATTTTTTTTAGTATTATGAGGTGATAATTTTAGTCGGGGCGTGATTGATCAAAATTGATTGATCGAAATTATCACCTCATAATATTCAAAGAATGATTCCTTATTACTTATATTTATATATTAGTAATTTCCAGCAATTCTCCAATTAAATATTATAGAATATTAATTATGCAAATCCCGTTTGCGCCCAAGCAATACGTCATTTAAATTTATTGGACTGTAAATTACAAAATCGATTCGTAGTGTTATCACAGACAAAGACACTAAAAAATGTAAATATTAAGTGATATAAGTTAGGCTTATTAAATAGTGCATGAATTGCCTTTTTCCTTGCAGATAAAATTAAAACCAATGCAAACCGTGATTAATAAAAAGCAAACTATATTAGGACTAACTTAAAGTCATCATCTTTTATACAGATATCTCATCTTCGACATGATGAAACGCTAAATACGGTTACCTTACGTTACAGTGTAGGATATATCAATAAATTTGATATTGATAAATTATAATAATTCAGAGGGAATAAAATAAATTTAGTTAAATGCTTCTATTACAAATTTACGGGCATGCATCGTCATGTTTTTTTGTTTTTTTGTTTTTTTTTTACCTTTATGTTGACTTTCTAATATTCTCTTTAATTCAGTTTTTTCTATTTATGTCTAAAGTATATATGTTCATTTTTGCATTGTAAAATTCTATGAATTTACTGGATAATAAAATACTAAAATTATTTATTTTGACAACATGCACTTGACATTGCACTGAACACAGGTCCCTAAAAATATTTCTTTTTATATTAAGATTATTTCCTGCACTATGATAATAACGTTATATTAATAGTACAGAAAATAATCTTTATTATAAAAAAAAAAATTGTTTACGTAAGGTGCCTGTGCACAGGCACTTAATTGCTTTTGCATGGAAGTGTGTTAGCTTAATATATGTTATGTTGTGTTTTTATATGTATTATACCAATGGCATGAGGTAAACTTTACTGTAGATGCTTGATACCTGTCTAAATGACATTAGATCGGGATCGGAGTTTGACGATCACAACGATCACAACGATTGTAATTCGGGAATTAGAAGGTTTCCTTGTTGATTAACCATACTGATAATTTAAAATGATTTAACGAGAATCCCAGTTTATCTTTTATTACATCAATGCATCCTCTATAAATGCTATTTCTTATAATTGAAGGGGAGAAACATTAGTGTATATTGGCCTCTCAGGCAGAAGCATTTTCACGCTGCAGAGTGCTTCACTTTTTTTTAACTTTCCAATGTCCGAGACGCCGATTTTTTTTTAGACTTGCTCAAGGCTTTTTTGTTGATTTTGTATGGAAGAGTATACCGCATCTCATTTTTCTTGCTAATTCATTGAAGCTTCGTCACAAGTTGCGTCTTATATGGCGCGTCCAAGGTGTGGGGATAAAGGATGGCTGCACTTAGCGCCGGGTTTTGGGTCCTTTTCGGTCGCTTCTGTTGCGTGTATTTCTTAACATAATATCACTTTTGTTAAATTTTTTAAAGAGTCTAGTCAATTTCCAACATGAATTAAGATTTTAGACTGTGATACAATAAGCTCATTCTATGTTTTTCTCCTTACAACTTTCGAAAAAAGGAGAATTTTCGCTTATCTGCCCTTGATCAAACATAAGATTGATATTAATATGCATGAGAGGTGGAGCTGACATTATCAGAATGGTACTAAAATTAGACTAGCATGAATAACAATGTCATGTATAAAAAAAATGATCACTCTTTCACCATAACCCTATCTATTATATATGGTACAAGTATACTATTTACTATGGTTTCAACAATTAGACCACGCCCATGTAAGTACAGATGACTTTAAATCAATGTTTGACAACTTAACATGTTCGAAAACATTGTCCTAGTTAGCACATAACATGCTATCTTACACGTCACGTGATAGAATTTTGTATTCACAAAGTGACCTGAGGTGAAAAATCACGTGGTGAATTATAATATTCAACATGCATCAACCCTTGGTTACAACAGGGAAAGCAAAAGTAAGAAGAAGCAGTTTTTTCTCATTTAAACCATGAGCGCATGTTTGTCTATTAATCTCCCTTTGACATAACTTTGATAATGCAAATATACAACTACTGTTAAACGGAGAACAATAGACAAACATGCGCTGACTATGTATGAAGTCAGTATAAAAGTGGGCGTCCTCATTATTGTATGGAGATTCAAGAAATCGTGATGACCCCTGCCTATGAAAACAAATTCATACTTGGTAACAACATACTTTTATTTAACGCAATTACGTAGAGTTGCAGTTTAGATGTAGACCATTTCTGCAATTGAAAGAAAAATTCTTTTTTTAAAAGTTTATTTTCTCGCAAATATCGCATGTCCTTAAGTGCAGTCATCCTTTCAACTCTTTGCTATATAACCATGTTTCAGGTTCAGGTAAATTATAGTCTGAGAGATTGAGAAAATTGTTCTTAGAGTTCAGATGGATTTTTTTTTCTTTTTTGAGAGCCTTCAGCCAGACATTTCAGCGTACTGCTTAACCAGGAATTCAGACCCGCACTGATCTGGGGCACTAAAAATTAAACACGAGGCACACGAGATGATTGACAAGCAAAGCTGTTGTAATGATTTTACTTCCGGATTGAAATGTATCATGTGTTTAACCAATCATATGTCTCTAATTTTGACCAATCAGTGATAATCAGTATAACCAATAGAAATAATGCATGATAAGACCAATCAGTGAGAACTTGCTGGGTATATATACAGCCACCCTATCATTCTTAGTCAGTCTTCTGCCGGTGAACGACTCGAACGGTCTTCTGGTGAAACTCTTCGGTTAGAGTTCTACAGAACAGGGATTTGAGCTGTGTGGGGAAGCAACAGAATTGTTAGCTAGACCACTCAGTTCTTAACCCTGCTTCTGTAACTTGTGTCTTGGTGACTTGATAGTGTCTTGTTGACTTTCGACTGACCGTGTATTGGTGAACTGATAGTGGTTGTGTAGCACAGTGGTAGCAAACAGAATTGTTTGTTTAAATCCACAGTCTACGGTTAGTTGATTAGAGGTTGATTTTGTATTTTGATTATTTGTTAGTTGTTCTACAATCAAATAGCCAAGGTAGGCCCTAGGAAAATCTTATAATAACAGCGTGTTATATTGGCAGTTAAAGGCTTCGTTGCATTTGTTGATTATACCTGCACTTTCGGGTATATTGTTGTTGTCCTGTTCTGTCCGTCCGTCCGTCCGTCCGTCCGTCTGTCACGTTTTACTTTCTCAAACTGCTCTTACATCGTATAAACTAGCAATCTGAACTCTTGGAGTTTGATTGGGGGTGTCATGTTGTTTTGTAAAATGGTTTCAAAAATTCTCTGGTAGTCCTGGGGGTCAAATAATTGGTAAAAAATGACGTTTTTTCACAAAAAACCTTCTTCCTCGAACTCCTCCTACATTTTCAACAATAGACAAATCATCTTTTGGAATATGTTTTGGGGTATCCTATAGATGCGCAATAAGGTTTCGGAAATTTCAATTTTGCCCTGGGGGTCATTTGGTGGCTGAAAAATGACGTTTTTTTTTACAAAAAATCTGGTTTAAAAAACGTCTTTTTTTTTTTTGCAGTAGCCAAATGATCTTCTAGAATATGATTTGGGGTGTCATTTTGAAGTGTGATCAGGTTTCAGAATTTTTTTTTCATCACAGGGATCAGTGGGCAACAAAAAATGACGTTTTTTTGCAAAAAAAAAGTATGGTTCCCGTAACTCCTCTTACAACTTTTGGAGTAGCTCTGTCATCTCTTGGGATATGATTGGGGCTGTCCTATAGATGTGCAATAAGGTTTTAGAAATTTTAATTTCATCCAGAAAGTCAAATAGTAGCAGAAAATTGACATTTATCACTCCTAAACAAAACCTACATCCCAGAACTCCTCTTATGAT
>WFKH01010211.1:1009568-1021508 GCA_016163765.1 Magallana hongkongensis
TATGTCATTCGCTACATTAATTGTTAACTGGTGACTGAATGGCAGAGCCATGCTATTCAGACTCCTTTTAGTTAAATTTTGGTCACTCGGTTGACTAAATGGCAGTTCTGCATCTTGTGATTGTTTTTTTTAAGCTTACCGAAAATAATTATTATGCAATTAAAAAAAAAGCAAGAACATTTTTGAGAAAAGAAAAATTGTTTCAAAACCTCTTTTAAGTTAATTTGTTCTTTACTTTTATCTTTTATCCCGTTTCACTTCATATACGTCTTATCTACAAGCAAAAGACAATTCAGTATCAAACCTGTCTTATATGATTATGTCACAATCTTAATAATTAAGTAGATGTACACGTGATCATTTTTGTACTTTACATTTTATCACCAGTTCGTGATTCTTGGAGAGAGACTCAAAGTTAAAACATGAGGTTCGTGATTATCCTTGGTACACTAGTCTGTGCTGCTCAGGTGAGGGAAACAAATTCGAAATAAGAATCCAATTCGAATTTTTTTAATTTGTTGTATAATGTATCTACTGTGTTAAATCTATTTCAAGGCTAAGCATAATGTCTGTGAAGTCGGTAATCCTTCTGAAAAATGTGGGCCTACACAACCTTTTTGCCAAATTGGTTATGAGTGTGTTGACGGAAACTGTTGCCAGGCTAAAGGTAATATTTGTCATTTAATATTTGACAATTTTTTTTTCTAAAATATGTATAATACAGTTAGTTAATTTTATGTGATGATATACTGCAACTAATACATTTCTAATAAACACGTAAACTGAGACACATAAACCAGTAGCTTGTTAACTGCATATGTAATTATCAAGGACCCCCCCCCCCCAAAAAAAAAAAAAAAAAAAAAAAACGTACTGAAACTTAAAATGCTAATTATAAATTTGAATATGATAAAATTCACTCTACTGTTTGCGCAAAGGAAAGAATACAATAAACACCGTTTTAAAGATTAAAACATATCGCTCAATGTAGATAGATTATGTCAACACAACCAACGTTCCCATGGACTATGTGACGACAATGGCCAATGTCCAGATCCCGGTCATATATGTTTCACTACGGACGATGATCAACGTGTTTGCTGTAACAAAAATCAACCTACACCTGTATGTATTCTACCCACATGAAACTTAAAATTAACCTACACCTGTATGTATTCTACCTGCATGTAACGCACTCAATAAAATGTAGTGACGTGAAAAAACTTGAAGTTGATAATTAGTTATTGTTTTTAATCTTACATGCACTTTTTAATATTGTATCAATTTTGAAATATATTTGTACATCATTAACAAGAAACAACGTGTTTGTGCGAGTTGGAAACCATGTGAATCAAGCGAAGATTGTGAGAAATCATTCCAATGCGTCGATGGAAGTTGCTGTAAAAGCTCTGATTCAGCTGACTCAGGTAAATTATGTTTCCTTCATAACATTTATATCAATTTTAGCTTGCTATCTCCCTAAAATATATTAGAGAAAATCACATTGCGATATTCATAGTAACTATATATAAGCATAATTACACTTTATTATCTATAGTGCAACAAGTATATTTGAAAACGATGATGCTCTCTAATGTAACCCTGTAAAAAAGACACCAGTTGCAATTCATTGAAGACCAAGTCGTCACCTCGATCACGAACTGTTTCCCAAAACAACAAATATCGATATTAATCTTGTTATTTAATTGGTCTAAGCCAAACACTATCCATTTTGTCAAATACGTGACGGTCCTAGGTGCGAAAGATTGGGAAGTTTGAGGTTTATAACTTACTTTGACTTTGCATTGCTTATGAATAGTTTCTACTATCGTTTTCCAGTCACCATCCATTATGTTCACAATCAGCCATATTAGATCAATTTTGTGTTTGGGCTTATAAATACTGAAGAACAGAACACCTGTAAAAACGAATAGGCATGTTTTAAAAGACACACTAATCAAGACAATTTTTGATTTTAAATTATTTTTCCACATCGCTAGATAAAATGAACATGCGCAAAGTGAATACGTTTCGATCCCGCCAACAATTCCACGTTTTTGTTCAAACAACGGTATATAAAAACGTGATTTGCAGGGCAATGACATTTTGAATGTAACATTACAATAATGAAATCTCCTTTTGGGCCAAATTATATACAAAAAGGACAACTTTAAATAAACACCTCCTGGTGGATTGATTTAAAATGTTTTAAAACGCGTGCCTTTTTTGCGAGTGTTTTCTGTGCATGTTCAATTCTCAATGATATTCTACACAGTTTGCTACGCTATAGTATATTAAATTTCTGTAAAATTGGGTAATCAAGTATTAATTGTGCCCGTTTTTCTTCTATTATGATTCTGTGAGCTTGTGTTTTCATATTTTTACCAAATTTTCTATAACTGGACTCAAACAAAAGATGGCGTCACAAAAATGTTTTAACTTACATAATTATTTATATCATATTGAAATTATAAAATGCCAATTCGAAGTTTTTGTACAAATTATATAGGATATTATCTACATGGTAATTTCCCGATACAGTTGACTGTAATATCACGTGGTTAGTTTTATCATAAACTGTATACTAACAAACTTCATGTTGTTCCTAGTTTTCTGCCATGCACATATACTACCTGTATCTACCAGTATTGCTCTTATCATTTTGGACTTGGTTTTGTTTTTTTAATAAAAAATATCCAATTTTTTTCTACTGATAATATTTCATTCAAATGCTTAATCATCTTACTCACAGAATCTAAAGATCAAAAACTTATACATGTATGTTTATACTTTTTTCCTCAGACTCGTGTCCAGCTGCTTATAGCATTAATCATCTGCTTGGTTGTTATATCTTTGTGAAAGCAATAACTCCTGTATTTTACAATGATACGAAGCAGCATTGTGCAACTGATGGAGGACGACGTCTTTTGGTGAACTCGAAGGAAGAGGCAGATGAATTAGCAAAATTAATGAGTAAGTTTTATTCTTTTAATAATTCGATTTCTGGTATGGATGGAGAGATTAATCTAGTAAGCTTGGTTGAGTATAACAGCTGACAATAAAATTAAATCCGTTATACACAACGTATTTCTATGGGCTGCCTTTTTGAAACGAATCTTAAGGTAGATCCAGCCTTTCAGAAATTGGTGTCAAACAAAGATATTTTTATTGTTAACAGTTTAAAAACTTTTAAAGTTACTAAAAAGGCTAAAATATTTATACCTTTTACAACTTTAGTATTTATACGTTTGTTTACTTGGTGAATTTTCACCATTCAACACTCTATAATAAATGATTTTAATAATCTTTATTTTGATATTAAATCCTTCTCTGACCATTTACCAATTTTTTCACGATCATATAGTTAGTTAGATTCGATGTATTATATATTCGTTATAAACATAAACAATGTAAATGATTCCATGATCAATTTTTTCGTTCATGATAGTTAAGAAACTTTAATTAAAACTTCCTTTAACTCGGTACCGGCTGCAGAGAAAAGGAATGATTTATTTTCTATCATAAATTAATATATCTGTATAAATCGTGAAAGATGCTCACTGTTAATATATTTGTATATTTCGGGAAAGATGCTCACTATTTGCCTTCTGTTTACATTCGTGTTCTTGTAGTTGAGGAAGGTGTTCTATTTATTCCTATCCAAGGCTCTAGGAGTTCTGGTTCGTCTGTCTGGGTGACTGATGATGGGAGCCCTTTGCCCTATCTTCCTTCGACTATCGATTTTGAAGATAATCTAAGTAATACAGCGCTCGTGATTTTTTCGCGTACTGATAAATATTTTTTTCAGGCTCAAGATCCAACATGGCGTGGTTATACTGCTTTTGCTTGTGAAATTGAGAAATAAGCTCATGTTCAATAAAGTACACAATTCTTCAATCGATTCTTATTTTTGTTTATATATAATTACAAATGTATGAGAGTTTTATCTATTTTCGCCAAAGACCGTGTCTGTAAGCAAGTTCTCACAACAATACATGCATATACAAGGCGGCTTGGTGAGTTCTCTGCTGTTTATCCATTTACTAAAAAGTTATTGCAAAAAGAATTTAGAGCCCTCTTGGCCCCTAATTTGAGGGGCCAGCCCCTTTTTCTTGATATCAAATGCAAGCCCGTGAAAATTAAAACAACTTTTGCATTACATGTCTTAACAAATTTTTATACATCAAAAAGATATTACAGAAAATGTTCAAAAAAATTTGGTGCCAATTTTTTAACTCAGGCGAGCTTTAATGCATTGCGTGTATTCTACATTAGAATATACTTAAGATCATCTACAGTAATTCATCTTCAATGCCTGAAAGTTTTGCTTTTCTATTACGATAAGTTTCAAAGGTGTTGTGTGGACAAAATCACCAGTAAAAAATCACAAAATCCTCAATATCTCAAACTGGAAGTGACGTTATGAGCTCAAAATTTAATAATCTCAAGTTATGACTATGACTAATGAGTCCTAAAAATTTGGTGCAAATCGGTCGATTAGTTTTTGAGAAATAACGCTCTAAAAAAGTCAGAAAAAGAATAATAATAGAGAAGAATAATCCTAAGAGAAACAGTAGGGTCTTCCGTTTCCAACATAACTATAGCAAAGCTCGTTGCAATGCAACGAGTGGGTTTTCCGTTAATGCAAAAAGTAAAAGTTGGCAGTTCCTGCACTTCTTCAAATTCCATTTAACTCTCTCTAAGAATTTAAAAAGACAGATATTTATGCGAATTTCGAACTCACATGTTGATTTTTTTGATTAAAATACTTAAGACCGCGGAACATTAACTGGCAAAATTGGAAATATACAGCTTACGTCAATTTAACTTGTTACAGTCAAAACATTTGATGTGGACGGGAACAAATTGACGCGGACGTCTGAGAAAACATTGGATTGAAACTGTAGTTATGCATGCATGTATCTATATGATTATGTGAATAAATACTAAACAGCCCTCCTTTTAAAGTCATGTAGAATACTAATGTCTTGAAACGTTGGTGCATTGCTAAATGTTGTGTGCATACAAGTCATTGAGATGGCGGCAATTCTTTGATGTCGGCAAAGCGACCCGGCGAGCTCTAATGCGGTCGTACTGCATGGGTGCTTCGTCGGCATGTCTTTGATGTCGGCGATGCGACGAGCGTCTGGTTTTAGCGAGCTGCTGACAGAAACAAGACTGTTACAAAGCGGGAAATTGACGGTATTTTGAAACGTACTCTATTTTTGTACTGAAAAAAAAAAGCCGGTATTAATTTCATTTATGATAAAATTTAAACGGAAAACATTAAAATTCATCATTTAAAAGATAAAATCGTTTAACAAAACACATTTAAAAAAGAAAAAACATTCGGCACTTGGAGACTGAACCCGGGTCGCCTGAGCACAAGTCCACCACTCTAACGGCTGAGCTATGCGGAGTCTCCCTTTAGGACTTTGGAGCCCAAAATCTCAAGAATACGTGGATCGATTTCAAATAATTTATTCAGTATCTAAAAGATCCGTTCCTTGATGTTAATGTTTTTATTTTCCATCTGAAAATTTGATAAGACATACGTAGAACTAGTCGTGTTTTTTGATTGAAGCACCATTAAAACTTATCTGGTTTTCACTTTAATTTTTTTGAATTTAAATTACCTTCAATTGAAACATTGGAAAGTTTTTAATCGAGTTTAGGGGCAATAAACATCGATAAGTGCCAGTCAATCAATGAGCGAACTAACTTTTTAAAAACAAAATGGCGGCCAATATGGCCGCGCCCATGGCTGGAAGAAATTTTTTTAGCCCATAGTACCCCTGATTCAACTCTCATTTTTCACTGATTTTCTTATATATACGTGTTACCATTAATCCTCGCTTCGCGAGGCGGGCTTCGCTCGCCTCTCGCTGCGCTCGGTATTAAACCAATTAAACCAGTATTACACTCCTTAGAGACTAAATATGGATGTTGTATTGTGTTAACATCAATAAATCTATTGAATTCTAACAAATTGACTTCATGAAACTAATATATATATATTGATGTCACTGACTTCGCTGCAAAAATATTAACCAGAGAGAGAGAGAGAGAGAGAGAGAGAGAGAGAAAGAGAGAGAGAGATTTTATGTTGTATTGCTATTGATATTGTTATTGCTTTGGTCAGAGTTAGGTCAGATCTAACAGTGTAGCCCAAAATCAAAGACGAGCTCATTTTTGATCTCAGTCTCACCCTGATACTAATATACATGTGATTTGACAATGTAGGACTGAGATTAAAAGGGAGGTCATCAAAGCGTTTTGATTTCAAGAACTGGTGGGCAAATTGTACATGGGTCGCTTGGTCTTTTAATATCGCGGATCTAGAGGGGGTGGGTGGGTCGGGGGGGGGGGGGCCGCCCCCCCCCCCCCCTGCAAAATTCAAATTTCTTTAAATTACATTATAAAATTACCAAAAATATGCCTCGGAACCCCCTGGCAAACTCAAAAAACCGTCGGACACCCCCTGGATAAATTTTATGGATCCGCGCATGATCGCTATTAAGTTTTGATATATTATGGTAGGTCTGCCCCTTTCCCTTTGTTTTAAAACATTTGCTGCATGTTTTTGTTTTAGCGTAACTAAACGTACTGCTTGTTTGTAGATGATACATTGTAAAATTCGGGGTTCACAATTTACAGCAAAGAAGTTTTTATATGTATGTTTGTAAATGAAAAAAAAATGCCTTTCTAAGGACAACCACTGTACTATTTGAATCCATAATGATTTCTCTGCAGCAACATCAAATACGATTTTAAAATGTCATTATGTAATAAAAATGGTCTGGTATTTTTGGTGGTTTAATTTCGAGCAAGTTTATAATGAAAATAGTAAAGAAAAACAACGATTCTAAAAAAGGCATGTAAACCAAAACAACAACAACAACAAAAGTCAAATCGTCTTATAATTGTTATTTGCATGACATCAAGTTCACTGTGTGTGAAAGTGAAAAATTTGCTTTTAAAATTATATTTTAAACAAGAATTGAAATTTCTTAATCTTACTTTCAGTCCAGTATATATTACTGCGAATAATAAAACGTGTGAAGAAAATGCAAATGTTGAAAGGGTTTTAGAACAAATGGCCTACATAGACTACTTATCTCTCAAGCACATTTCATTTTTCAAAAACTTGAAGCTTTGGTTTAGATAAACGTGTTACCTTGCCCTTGAGCGATTAAGATAAAGCGTATTTACTTGTCCATTGTTGAAAAAAAAAAAGAATATCAGTTTTAATATTTTACAATTCAATTATTTGAAAGAATCACTTGTATGAATGTGTATGTCTGTATAGTTTTCATTCATGTCCAATACATATTTCATTTCAATATCGTCAACATTGCAAAGTCGACAAAATTGATGCGATATCAAGTTAACATCGTGCGCATTATAATATAAACTTTTATCTTATATAAACATCGTCCACATTGCAATGTCAACGATGTTGACTTTATATTGTCTAAATTGCTTATATTTCTTTGACGTTAACATCGTCGACATCGCGATGTCAACAACGTTTACATGATATCAAGTATACATCGTCGACTTTGCCGATGTTTCTTTGACGTTAACACCGTCGACATCGCGATGTAGTCGATGTTTATAAAATACTGAGTTTACTTTGTATGCATAATTTTCATTTCTCTATTTTGTAAAAGCAGACATCACAATATTCGCAATATAATATTTTAGTTAACTTTTTTACGAATAAAATTGAACGCTTTATATCTAGTAGTAAACATTAATAACGGTTGCTACTCAACTTGAATGCAAATATTTATCTATTTAAATGAGTTTATCATTCAAATCAGAAATTAAATATATCTACAATACATTTCTCAATTGTATAATAATGGTTAAAACATTCAACAATGTTGTATTTCACTTAATAGCCTTATATAATTCTAAGTCTATTATTATTGAACATTTCTGCAGCAAGTTATACTTCCCAAAGGACATATTTCGTGGCGAACTTAAACTTCGCGACAAATTGAAAAAAAATGTTTACATGTTTCTGCATTAACATGTTTCAACAAATCCTCAATGTATGTGTATGGATTAACATTTCGTCTGCACCATTTATCAACATGATTCGCAAAATGCGAAATGCAATGTCGACTCGATGTTAGCCAACATTGCGACGTCGACGATGTAAGTGAGATGAAAGAGGTTAACACAATTTAGACACGATGTCGACTTGCGATGTCGCGATGTCGACGATGTAAACAAGAAAGAAAGGGTACGATGAAGACACGATGTCGACTCGATATCGATCAACATTGCGATGTCGAAGATGTCGACGATGTAAACAAGAAAGAAGGGGTACGATGAAGACGCAATGTCGACTCGATGTCGATCAACATTGCGATGTTACGATGTTGATGATATAAAAAAGAAAGAAAGCTTACGATGTAGACACGATGTCGACTCGATACAGTCCCTGAAACGTTCTACTTTCCCAAATGAACGGTGAGCAAACGGTGAGTGAACAGTGAGCGAACGCTGAACGAACGGTGAGAGAACGGTGTCTGAACGCTGAACGGAATATGGTGAGCGATTGTAGACAGTGAAGGGTGAGTGCACGCAGAATACAAACGGAGCGCGAACGCGAGCGCAAGGTGAACGGTGAACGCAAGATGAAAGTTTTGTTCGGAACAACTCGATGGTTGTTCTCCGACTGTATTTCAACAAGAATACAGATTGAAATTTTTATTATTGTTTTGTTACGGACTTTTCAATAACATTTGCTTTCAATATAATGCATTAAAATATGGTCAAGCATTGAACAAAAAAATTAAAACTTAAATTATCTTTATGATGAAATAAATTGTAAACGTATTTTATACTCATTTTATTGATAACTGATAATTGTAATTTATATAGCGAGCAGGAAACGTTTTAAACGCGTAAAAAATAGAAATTGATATACCAAGAAAAATAAAATGAATATATGACTTATTCAATTTTTTGTTTACAAAAATGTAGGTACATGGTATCATAGTTGGAATAAATACCATAGCATCGAGGAATTTTTTCGTAGAATACTGTAATCCAACTTTTATTCGCGACGACTTTATTTCGCGCTTTACTAGAGATAAACTGGTTCGCGACGACTAATTTTCACGACCAAGCCTTATCCAGACCAATGTTGTTATAACAATCAAACGACAAGAACTGGTTCGCGGCGAGAATTTTCGCGACAACATGGCTCTCGCGAACCCCATGAAAATTTCTCGCACGCGAATAAAAGTTGGTTTACAGGGTTAGGGTAGATCTGCATAGAACTAAACCGAGTTCATAAAATAGCATGCTTTTCCGTTTTACTGTTATGTAAATGCCGCACTATAATTTTTTTTACTAAGTCTTGTCTTTTAATATTTTTCACCAAATTCCTTTTATTGTCATTATAAATCAATATGCTCACAAGTCGATCAGTGCCACGTAAACGAATAATAATCCAAGAAATAAAGTTCAATTCTATCCTGTATTATATCAAACTTATTCTAGTATATATCTTATTTGATTTAGAATTATAAAATAAATTTAGGAACTTGAAATCTATTTAAGAAATTGTTGGATAAAATCGAAATTCTTATAAACAAAATAATATACTTCCCCGTATGTTGTAAATATTAAATCGTACGCAGTGGATTTTAAATTGCGTTAAGGTCAACTTGTACATTTGCTTATTTTACGTTATACATATATTTATTCTCTTATTATGGACTTTATATTAATTGTATGACTTTAAAAATATATCTTTCATTTTTCCAGTGTTTTACGCGAGATATTAAAATGCCAGGCTGATCTTTCGGTGATCGGCCGTGCTGTTTAGAAATGAAAACAAATGCAGAAAATAGTTATATGCATGTAGTTCCTGGGTTATTTTTGGCCCATTATTTTAGATATCATTTAAACTGGTTATTTCCGTTTATTCTAATAATGCCACAGCGAAGTTTGATCTTGTCACACAGATTAAACAAAAGGTGACGAGGTTTCATAAATAAACAAATAAAAGAAATTTAACTAATTAAATAAATTCATCAATTTTTTTTACTTAATGTCGATAATCCCCAGGCTGATGCTATTTTAAACAAAACGACATTCACAGTGTATATATTAAATGAATTTCCCGTCGATATTAAAAACACATGCTCATTTTTGTTTTCATGTTTTCTAATATGATCTTTCCACTTCGGAGTTCCGAATGGCAATGGAGATTAATTAAACCTGAACGGTGAGCGAACGCTGAACGATTGCTGAGCGCATATTGAAAACACTGTGAGCGCATGGTGAACGCTTTGTGAACGGTGAGCGCGAACGGAGGGAAGCAGAGAGCACAAAAGTGTGAACGATGAACGCGCGGTGAGCGAACGGTGAATGCACGCTGAGCGCATGATGAGCGAACGATGAGCGAACGCAAAGATGGAAAAGCAGAACGTTTCAAGGACTGTATAGATCAACATTGCAATGTTAACGATGAAACAATAAACATTGCGATGTCGACGTTGTAAACGGGATATAAGGGTTACGATGTAGACATGATTTGGACTCGATGTCGGCCAACATTGCAATGTCCCCGATGTCAAGGATGTAAACATGATATAGGGGGTACGATGAAAAAGGTAATACGATATAAACACAATGTAGACTCAATATCGGCTATCTTTGCGATGTCGACAATATTGATAAAACATTGTGCATTGGACATACCTCACAGATTTTCCATTTGTAGGCATCCATCGCGCTATAGATCCTTCCATGTAAACAAATACTAGTACGGTTGTCCCGCTGACAATAGGTGGATGGTAGTGTTGGGCCCCCATAACTTGTTGTCCTTTGGAAAACGTCACAAGCAGACCAAGTTTATTCTATTCAGTGGTAGATGGTTTTGTAAACTGTCAAAGCGGATTGACAGATAGGGAACCTATGTAGTACTTTATTTCATTATTTATTAGTGTGATTTTTAAATGAAATTAATGTGAACAAGACATGTGCAACAAATACTTATCCGGAAGTTTGCTACATTATTTCAACTAAATTATGACTAATCTAAACATAGAAAACATAAAGCACTTTCTCATGTTTGTATTTAGTCACAAAAGAGCACATTTTCTGCACTTTTAATCAGATGGTCCAACATAAAAATCGCCTCATTTGTCTATTTGTTGTCATATCAGAGCTGCAAATTCTTGAAACTCGTAATGGTAGACGGATGTGATCATTGGTTTCCTATCAATAAACCACTCAAATCGCGATTTTTACCCCAATTTTACATAAAGTATAATAATGTGCCATTTGAATGATACTATTATGCAAAAACAAGAATTAAATGTTGAGTTCTGAATCTTAATTTTTGTCTCTGGGAACCAGCATTGAAATCAATGGATAATAATGAGATAAAAAAAATTGTTCAAATTTTAAAGCCAAAATATACTTTTTCTTTGTCGATAAAGCAAGCTCTCAAAATACACAAAAATTACATGCACCTGACGCAAAAACATTCCTTTTAAAAAGACTTTTTTCCGTACATTATATAATATAGTACATGTACTTATTGTAATTATAAAAAGAGGTGTTTTTAGATCAAGTGCTTCATAAATTACTTTGCTAGAATTTGCAACAAAACTATATTCATGCATCTTGATATAATGCAGAGTTTATTGATTAAAACTATGATCCATATGGGTAATACTTATCCTTAGGAAGGTAGTAAAGCTAAGTGTTATAAAGTGTTATAAAAGCTAAGTGTTATCAAGTGTTATAAAAGCTAAGTGTTATAAAGTGTTATAAAGATAAGTGTTATCAAGTGTTATAAAGCTAAGTGTTATCAAGTGTTATAAAGCTAAGTGTTATAAAGTGTTATAAAGCTAAGTGTTATCAAGTGTTATAAAGCTAAGCGTTATAAAGTGTTATAAAGCTAAG
>WFKH01010211.1:1021875-1045491 GCA_016163765.1 Magallana hongkongensis
ATACAAGCGTACGATACACTATACAAGCGTACGATACACCATACAAGCGTACGATACACCATACAAGCGTAGTGGAGCCATATTACACATTTATTTTAAACGCGATTGTTTTATATCGCTCTATGAAAAAAAACATATATGTTAGACATCTATTGTAAAAGTGGTTATTTACGCGAGTGAGAAATTTCACTAATTACGCGGTAAGCTTATAACCGCGTAAAATACCCCCGCGCGTATGGTTACAAAAAATCAAAACTTTAGAGCAGTAAATCATGCAACCGCGTAATTGATATCCACGCGTATTGTTTGACTTAAAAAACGGGGGCACTTAACCACCAGCGTAAATAACCACTTTTACAGTATTATATTTTGTCACTCACTTCATCAGGTTCGTGGCAAGTGCTAATCCCAAAAGTCTGTGAAACTAACTAGATGTGAGACAGCTTACTTTTGGATAGGACACAAGAACATCCAAAATTCAGATATGATCAACCTATGTTTGAACAATGACTACTTTTATTAGACAGCTAAGGATAAAAGGATATTAAAACGTATATTCTTCAAAGTATGCGAAAGAAGATTCAAGTATGAATTTGAAGTTTGCAAGAAGTACAATTAATTGCAATCAAAATAATTATGAAATAGGAACATATTTTAAATGGTTTTTTTAATACAGCAAGTGCATTGGAATTTTTTCTAAATGTCTTTTTATTTGAAATTATGATGTCAATCTTTGCACAAATAGTTTGGGATTAGACCATTGATTTCAATTACACATTCTCCAGAGCGTTGCAAACATCATTGATTTCGTTTGTGGCCACGTTTAGTTACTGACAAGGAATCAAGTACATATAAAATGATTTGATTGGACAGAATAAAAGCAATCCATTTCTATCAATGAATATATAATACAACACCCCGTGTTATTATGATGTTTGGGAAACTCTTCGACCTGCTGACACAGGAGGGGCAATTATCACGGTGTGATACCGATGCATGAAGGCAGTTAACAAGACCTTATATTAACAAGGCGATATACTTACTAGTAGGATTATGATTAACATTATACATTTTGTAGTTTTTTGTCTCTTTTTTGTAGTCTTTTTTTCAATGAATACCGCGGAAGAGACCATTTATACAAGTCTCTTTAAAGGATTTGCGGGGTATCGCGTCAGAAACCCCTTAACTTCATTCACTTTGTCTGATGGTTATTTCTCCGAGTGTTGTGTGAGGTGTTTACAATATCAAAACTGTTATAGCATCAACATTCACCGAGATGACCGATTCTGTGAAATAAACGCTCTGGGTCCAAGCGGATACTGGGATTTGGTAGATGCAAACGGAACTTGGACGTTGTTTGTCAGAACCAACGGTAATAAAACTTTACTGCTGGTGACTGGTATCATTATCATATTGATTTGATTCTTTCAAAAAGATGTATGTATTCCAGCTTTATTTATTTTCTGAGAGAAACAAAACATTTGGAAGTCAGTAGATGAGGCACATAAATCATATAATGCATGATTTAAAGTTCATATGATTATCACTACTCTCTATTTTATATCAGTTCTCCAGAATGAGTTAATGTTTCGGGCCACCTCGGGAGTTGGGCTGAGTGTCAAGGACACCTGGCTGGGGAATATCCTTCCTCCGACCGCGCAGGACACTTGTGTTTCCATGGAGACCACGTCATGCTCTTCGCATTATCGGAATCCACGGGTGGACATCTGGGAGAGTCTTTCGATTTTTCAAGTAATGTACTACTTTTTTTTATAGACTATTCTTACTATCGAACTTTGAAGTCATTTATATTTGCAACTCAGTATTCTGTAATGTCTCGCAAAAATTGATATTTTACAAATGCAAAATAGCTATCCAAATTGGGAGAACATGAATATTGCACCAATCACTCGACCATAAGGCTTCATGTTTCAAATAAATTTTATTTATTAAAGTAGATTTTTTTTAAATTTCAATGGGTCTTTATTTCTTTCCGATTTGTTGACATGCTAATAGCTCAATAGTGGCCGTTAGCATGCGTATGTACTAGTTAGTCAATGATAAGAAAAACCATCAAAGCCAATACTTATAAACACGCTTGGTTTAAAACTTTTTGTTTTGTCGTCATCACTGTAATCGAAGGTAGCATAGAGTCTAGTATATAAGAGCATATATGTGTATACCCCGTGATATCATTAAATATTTGTTGACTCGGTTGTTGAGCTAATTGAGAAAAATAATGCGGAAAAACACAAGACAATACCAAAAAATTAATATGGCCTTTAATAAATCTGAATTTTCAGATTTTGTGTCGGACAACAGTTCTGAAACTTTGTTTTTTAAATCTATTCTTAAAACGGAAACAAAGTGTAAGAACTGAAACAGAATATATACTTAGTTTCTTTTTTCTATGTCGAGTAGTGCAATTGTGGAAAAAAAAGAAAAAGAAAAGTACGTTCTATTTTAACTTAACATCTAATATTTAAATTAATTACACCTTTGTGTATATTTTCTATGTAAAATAACGACGAATAAACATGCTATTTTATCTGTGAAATAGTTTCCGTGCTATTTGCTTATGGATTTTCCTCGCATTTAGTCTTATAACTCCTCTAGTGTTACCACAGTGCTACGTTAAATTTAAACTCCAATAACTCTTACTTGTTTACCAGACACAAACAGAGCATCTCCGCAAATGAAGCTTTATTCGGTATAATAAAAACCTACGAGGGCTGTTCGGAAATTATTGAGACAGGTAAGCTAACAAACTTCCCTACATCCTTTGACCCGGAGCAACCACAACATCATCGCAACGTCATTTTAACGTTTCTCCTTGCTCCTATGTTTTAAACACCTTACAAACGAACGGAAAACATGAACTATTCTTCAGTTTTCATCTTTTCTTTTTATTTTAAAATTGCAACAGTTACATATTCTCTCCATTCTTGATTTTTTGTGGAAAAAATCGAGTTATTTCTTCCCAAAGTTGACTTACTGTGAAACGTCTCTTACATACATTCTGTACTCTGTATACTCTGTATAATTATATCTTAGGACTGTTAAAATCAGTTTGTGAGTAAAAAGTACTTGATATTTAGTCCCTTTTTATACTTCTAGTTAAAAAATCAGCAAACATTAACTGAAGCTTTTGACCCCCTTCCATCGTATAGTTTTTGTTTAAGCAATTTCTTGGCCAGAAAAGGTCTTTTTCCGAGATTCCCACCAATTTGATGTATTTTCGCTACGCCGCCTTGACGTCAAAATTCAATAAACCATCGCAGTCAGATTTCTATTGCTTAGTACATATTTTTGTACTATCTCTGTCTTTCAAATGGAACACTAGTGAATCTTGCACAACAGATAGTCACAATAAATAGCAAAATGAACACTTATAATTTGATTTCTTTCATTATTAATTGTAGGTCTACCAACACTAAAAATGCAGATGTTTAAGTTTTTTAAACTCCGAGTTTTGGCTTGCGCCGGGTACCCCGACCACCGACTTGTTTTATGTACCCTCGTAAACGAATTATTAATTATTTTGTAATATTACTTTGCTCAATTATTTGTTTAGGTTTCTTCAATGTTTATGCAAATTTTCACTTAAATTCGTCACTTAGAGATGGCTACAAGGAAAATCCTTGTTATCATAGCCAGTATAAAGGTATACATGTATACTATTAAGTTATTATACTTTTTTATATTTCCGGTCGTCGGAAATCTGACAAACCCTCGCCACATTGGATGATCAAATTTTTTGGAGGGGAATCGTACTTCAGAAAAAGTCTTATTTTAAATCATTTCATACCTCCTATTCAATTTCATCCCAATCCTATTCCAAATTGACTTCTTAATTCTTTTCATGATTTTAACTGCTTTCCAATTTTTCCATTTTTAAAAGTTTTTTTGAATGGCAGAACGCATTTTACAATGGTTGCAATTAACAACCCTTTGATGATTGTACGTTCTAACTCAATCTAATTAATCTTAAGATCAAAACATTTTTGTTGTCAAAAATTCCTATTAATGTGCATTTGAATCAAATTTCTTATATATTGGATGATATAATTGCATCAACTGTATGATTGATAGAGAGGAACATAGCATAAACTTTGTTTGAAATAGTACCATAAATTAAATGCAGTTTATATAAGAGTCTGGATTATTTACTCAACTTTTAGACTTGCAATAATAGCATAAAGGTAAGAGTAGCTAATAATGATTGTAATTTTCTCACAGAAACTTTCAATTTGTATAGCATTAATTTATTTCGGAAGATTTGTACATTAAAAATAACATTATATCAATCTAATCTGTATCGATTACAATACCCAATTTGGGGACCTTCTATTTTCTCCTCATTTTAGGGGAAAGTAACACTTAAGGTGGTATGGGACACCTCCATGTTGTGACGTACTATTTATCGAAATAAACAA
Source organism: Magallana hongkongensis (assembly GCA_016163765.1). Taxonomy (NCBI): domain Eukaryota; kingdom Metazoa; phylum Mollusca; class Bivalvia; order Ostreida; family Ostreidae; genus Magallana; species Magallana hongkongensis. Next base: position 1,026,312 of record WFKH01010211.1, read on the forward strand.
TAAACTCAAGTTTAATTTTATTAATAGTTTCTATCCCGTAATTGTCACCTAGCTTCGTAGCGCAATGGTTTAGAGGTTTCACTACGAATCTGTAAGTCATGAGTTCGAATCCCGGTGGGGATTTTAAAATATTTACCTTTCCAAAAATTTTTAAAACGTATATTTTGGTAAAATATTGTAAAATTCGAAAATTTTAAATCGGTGAAAGTATTTTAATTATAATATACTTTAATCCACATAAATATCGACAGATGTCCCATACCACCTTAACCTGTGTAGTGTTTCATTGCGTTGTATTTGATTTATGAAAATATAAGTAAATCACATAATTTAATGTTCATACAGCAAACTGAAAATCATCTAAGTTATGGTTCTTTGTGTGAACTCGATCTCTTACATAGACCACCCAATAACCAAAATTTTCAATCTTTTGAATAACCAATCAATAGACAAATGATTAAATGATACTGGTTATCACATTTAAAACATTTGCAAATATGTCTCCCTATATGGACTTATAGAATAGTGAAAACGTTCATTTCTTTATATCAACATTTGTAAATATGTTTCCTTATATGAACATATAGAAGAGCACAAACGTTCATTTCTGTGTGAACATTTTAACGCCGTCACAATGATTACCGCACGCGCTTTTTGTTTTACGGTTGCAATATTTTAAATATGAAAACACGGTTTTGTAAATAATTCTGAGCAATTTCCCTCCCTTGAACGTAAATATAAGAAATAAATAGCAATGTTAAAATGTTCACCTGGATTCGAACTTGATTGGTGCGTGCTCAAATCTTCTGTAAAGCCCTTTGAGCTTCACAGGATTTGATCACGTGACCAACCAAGTTTATATCCCAGTGAACTTTTTAACATGTGCTGGTTTCTTAAGTAGTGGTGATCTAAAGGGTGAACAAACAATAATCTAAAGGCTACTCTCGCGTCCTTTTTTTCTGAATACTAGTATGTTTTCCCCAGTACCCCTATCATTTCTAAAAAGTATAATGCCCAGATAATGATTCTGGATCTATTAAAGGAATGAATTTAATAGCTACCCAAATTGTTTGAGAATAAACTAGCTTGGAGCGGTTTATGCTTTATTACAGTGGATATGCAAGCGAAATGTAAATTGGTTAATTCAATCATAGTCAATCTAATGGTAGGTAAACATTGCTGGATATTGTTCAATGTTGACTGAATTTGAACTTGATGTTACAAAAGAATACGTGCACCTAAAATTGATGAGGCTGATGTGGAAGCTTAAGAAGCCGTCGATGATGGAACTTGTTTTTCAGATCTGAATAAATAGCAGGATGCTTTAAACATTGTGTTTGATATTGACATTTTTATAAAATGCAAAAATCTTTATTGTGAACATGTATTCATTTTGGATCTTGAAGCCCTGAGATTTTAAATATATTTACTCCTTTAAGGAGTGCTCTTTAATGTCCATTATTCCTGGTCAATTTTCCCAAGTAAATACTCTTTTATAGGAGTTACTGGTTTATTCTCTCCAACTTTATCATTCAGAAACTAGGCTGACACCGATTTTGCCATATACTTATTAAGAATGATAGTTCGAACTATCTGTGACGACAAATAGGTACTTATACGAATAAAAATGCAAGTAGTAATAAACCAAGTATTTTGAAGATTTAGATGTAAATCAATCATTCATGGAAAGAATTTCATTTTTTGAATAGTTTAATAGTTGAAATAATCGGATGTTGCGAAATTGATTATGCCTTGTCCCAAAATATCCTTGAATCACAATTTGTGTAATTACTCAATATTTATAAATACTTCAAGCTTCAAACGATGTTTATTCAAAAGTATAAAAAATTTCCAAGATTTCTCCTTTGAAAGCCTTTGTCAGGTTTCAATACACCGCTAAAAATATAAAGTATACGGCGACTTTCCATTGAAACATATATAAAAGTCTTCCTAATGATAACGTTGAAAAATTTTGCGAGGTATTCCAAGTAACTTCCGAACGGTTAAAGATTATAAATCTCCGTGAGAAATCTGTTTTCGTTCCTGTTATTTTTTTCCGAGTGAAAAATTATAATGCGTCATTAAATAAATCATGGATTTTTTTCCTTTCATCGATATAATTGTACTTCTTTTACAAATATGTGATTTTTTTAAAATTAAAAATCGTCTAAATGTGACGGAAATAATAATCTGGGACAGACTATAATCAGAACGATCGATAAAAACAATTCAAAAAAGCATTTAAATCGCCGTATTGTGACATTGTGTCATAAAATAATCATAAGCATTAATATAAGGAGCTCTTTGAAGTCAATTAAAGTTTTTTTTTCTCAAACTTACAAGAACATGGTCCTTAACTTTGAAGTCAGTACAAAACATGTTGTGACTTAGTTTTTTTTACTCAACATTTAGTGTTTGTTTAAATCAAAGTTGTCAGATAAACTATAATTATAATAAAAAAAGAAAACTTATCATAGATTATTCTGGTTTGAGTCATTATATAAATGTGTTAATTACTCAAGCTAATAAAATTTACTTCCAAAGATCGTAATCAATTTATTATCAATCAATATTTACTTTTTACTAAATATTAAGCAATTCATCCTTGTGCAACATTCAACATTAACAAAACATTATATACAAAGGATGTGAAAATAAGATGACAGAGGTAGATGTAAAACATCTGTCACATCGGTGCTGCATTCTTAGGGCAATCTTGCTGCGTCAATGAAAAATCCAGACCGACGAGCTGCGCGCCGTAAATTCTCCAACAGCGGCGCAACAACGCAGCGACATCTTAAATTGTCGCGGTAGGGTCGCTTAGAACGCCATTCGACGGCTCGTTATCTGCGTTCTGATAAACACGAAGTAAAACGAAGTGGGGTCGCCGTGGCAGCGCGCTAAGATCTACAGCAGCGCCACTTAAGCTCCGTTGACACTCTCAAGTAATAATCGCAGTAAAGACGTAGTGATAAGTCGAGTGCGCTTGTACGGAGACTTCTCGGAGTCCTGTTGAATCACTGCGTCACAAGAATACAACTCGAATACAACGCGAGTACAACTCCATGGGAACACAGTAAAACCCCTGTCACACCGGAGCTGCGTCCAGACGGCGATCCTGCTGCGTCCGTAAATAATGTAAAACGCCAAGGTAAACGCAATAGAGTCTCCTACAGCGCCGTAACAACGCAACGGCATCTTCATTCGTCGCGGTGTGATGGCATAGAACACTTTAGAACGCCATGCGACGGCGCGCACTTTGAACATGCACAAAGTACGCGCCGTGGCTCTGCGTTCTGATAAACACGCCATAGAAGCGGAGTGAGGTCGCACTGACAGCGCTGTAAGGTCTCTAACAGCGCCACGAGAGCTCCGTTAGCGCTCAAGGAACGCAGCTAATCGCAGTGTAGACGCAGTGATAAGTCAATTGCGCTTGCACGGAGACCTCTCGGAGTCCTTTGAGATCTCACTGCGACTCTATCGCGCTCTCACTACGCATCCACAGCGTTTGGACGAGTTGTTTTTCATTTGGCTGCGTTCACACAGCGACCCCAAAGTAGTGATGGGAATCGGTGAGATTTTCATAATCGATAATCGGTTCCCTGCAACTAACTAATTATCGATAATAATCGAAATTTGTTATATTTCATAGTTTAGTGCTAAATAAATGTAAATAAACAAGAAACAATTAACTGACTTGTTTATAAGCCTTTTACATTTCAATTTACTTAATATTTCTTGCCATAAAAATGCTGTATTCAAAAGATTTTCTTTAGTAGGCGGTCCAACATTCAATTTCTTGAAACCAAAATACGTCAAAACATGAGATTGTGCTTAATTTCCCGGATAGGGATATCGCTCGTCTGATATGTCAGCCAATTTTAGACCGCCGCGCCTTTTTGGGGTTTTGATAGTTCATGTCTACAATATTCTGTTTATGATATGTGCTTGTTGAGAGGGAAAAAAACTCAATTTATTAATCGTAATGAAACCTTTTATAATCGAGCGCTTAGAATGTGGTAACAATCGACTGATTTTCGATTATAATCGATGATTGGAACATCACTACCCCAAAGAGCTGTTGCTGCGATCATCGCGCTCTCTTGACGTTTCTTCTGCGTTTATTAGCGTTTGTACCGCGCTCCCACGGCGTTTCTAGTGCGTTGTCAGCCAGACCACGAAAACTCGAACAGTGGCTGTTGTACATTAGCAAGCGATGTAGTAATTATCAAACTTGAGGTGGCTTTTGGACATGCACAACAATCACCACGGTTTCCTTGCGAGATCTGAAAACGTGTGCGGCAGTGCGCTTTAATCAAGGAACCCGTAAAATAACCGTACGATTTGACTTGCACAAATGACGTAAGGACATCTCACTTGTCCTTGAAGTACACTAGAATCATATACATTTTCGGAGTGATGAAAAGACAAATGATATTTACGGACAGAATTTTTAAGTATATTTTCAATAAAACCATCTACACAAAACTCCAACACATCCTACCAGAGGAAATTGTTGTAGAACTTAGAGCAAAAACTGCGCACACAGTTTTTAATCAAACTATCGGATAAATATGATACATGCAATTTTCGTGAGTATGATAATTTTCGTTTTTAAACAGTACTTTTTCCATTTTGAAAACATTGATTATAATTTATTATGACCATTGAAACTTTTAAAATTGTTTCCATAATGATATCGAAATCAGAAAAAAAATTTGTAGACTTTGATTTTTAAACGAATGAAGTGTAAATGGTGTCACTCTTTTAATAATAACATTTTTAAAATCAAAGTAATTCGATGTGGATTTTTTCTTTCGACTGAAATTTTCGTCAAAGCTTTTTCGAAGATAATATAAAGTTCAACAAATAGTTATTAAAAATGTAAAAGCATTCAAAGATAAAACATTGGCCAGGAAAAATTATCATTTGATTATTAATTCGCTGAAATTAGATTTTTGCGCAAACTTTCTTCTAGATTTCAGAGAAATTTTCTATCTGTAATGTTATCAGATACGAAAGATGATAAATTATGTTTTCAAAACATTCTTCTATTGTTTCGTCCAGTTTAGCTAGTGTATTCACCAAAGCAGCAATAACAGAATAATATTCTTTTTTTTTTTCTTCGAGTTCTTTTGGCGTTTCAATATTCACTTGCTTACGGCAGATTTATTTAAGTACATGTCTACAGAAAAAAAAAGATATTTTTATTTGATGTGAAAACTAATAATTGTCCGTGCAGCTGTCGTGAGGCAAAAATTGTCGTCGGTACGATTATCTTGCAAGTGACCTACGAGGCGTTTGTTATTACTGCCGTTCGCAGGGTAAACGTACGTCTGTTGTACGATAATCGTAAGACGCAAGTACGGTTCCTGCGGGCATCGCACGTTGCGAGTGGCAACCCGTCTCCAAACAACGTGTACGTGACACCTACGACTAGCATGTCAAACGTCCGTTTGGCTTACGTTGCACTCTCAATCACTTCAACACGATTTTTAACGCTACGATCAGCCACCGGAGCCACGACTGGCAAAACCCGTAGCACACGCACGATCACCAAATACGTACGGCCAGTTGTGACTGAGGCTTGACTTATTGTATTTTTGTTTATCTATAAGTAATTTGGTGTAAGTTGTATCTTGTGGTTTAGTTTTGTAGCATAAAGTTTATTGGTGTATTATACATTATAATGACAAAACCTGTATTATAATTGTGTATTATATTCTTATATTGCGTCCTTCAATTACTTGGTGGCGTTCTCTGTTAAATATATTAACTTTTCTGGAAATCATAAGCCAACTTTCAATAATTGATAGGTAAAGATAATGAAAAAGTATTTATTTTTTTTATACAAATGAAAGACAAACTGCAAGAATATAATGATACTTTTGACTGAAGATAAATCATGATTTCTGGATTAAAGCTGTACGATTATATAAACTTCTTTCGGACGAAATTCATTTAAACAATATTTATTCTGTAAAGTAGATGCTAATCGTAAATCATTATTCTTGCCATCATTATCTCTCAAAACAAATTTTTATTTTTATTATATAAGGCAAGATCATAGTTATTGTCCAATGCATAGTAAACATTTATTATATAATGGAACACACACTGGTAATATTCCTTCTGTTTTGTCTTCTAACATGCATTTGCTAAAATGTTTCAATGAGATGCTAAGTAGATGTAGAGGCCCATGGGCTGCCAGTTTCGGGGTTAAACCATTACCCATTTGTAATTTAAAGGTTACCCTCGAGTTGTACAAGCACGGATCTAAGGTGGCATTTATAACGTTTGATGGGAGAGATTCGACCATCAGAGACTGGTTCAGTTCTTCACGTATTCTGAACAGTAGCTGGAGCGATGTCACTCCCTTGACTATCTACAACTTTTTCTCCATAGACGGGTAAGAGAGAATTGTTGTTGATATAAAGTGTTATTAAGTATGAATAAATATGTACACAGTGAATCTCGTTTGAATTGATTCTCATTTGAATGGCTAAGTGAACAGATATTAGAATCATTTTGTTGTAATCCGTTGTATAAGAGTTTAGATCATTTGTTGGGTATTTGGTGCATACATATTTAATACTGTAATTAAGAAAATCAAGCCAACATTGCAGAAACTTATCTATCATAAAATTAAAGAAATAAATGTGGAAAAAACGTAAATAACTTGATTCAGATATACAAAAGATGTTGTTAAATTCGCGGACACAATAAAACACAGACAAATAATTAAAAAACTGTCTATGATATAACATTTGATAATAAATACTGTCCTCTTATTTCTTTTTAGTTTTGACCTACTAATTCTTATATGAAGAATGATCAATACTTTGTTGTTGTTTTTTTTTGTTGCATATCTATATTATTGGTATTTTAAAATCACTAACGAATCTCTTATTAAACCTTCAACAATGGTAATACAGTAAGTTCCATAGGACATGCTGAATGCTGAATGTTGGTTGCTTCAACATGTTGAATGCTTAATGTAGGTTGCTTTAAATTCAGTAAATATTGCAAATGTAGGCCATAGACAGAAGACATCCCCTGCAGCAAAATGTAAAACTTTTCTACCTTTTTAGCGACCTAACTGCATGTACTCAAATTTACACTGTAGATCGATGCTCAAAGGCGTTCAATGACTTTGCAGTTTTTGCCTCATTTCTAAATGCTAAATTATCCGTATTTTATTGTCAAACAGTAAGGCATTCTCCATTTATATTCAAATATTCACATGATGACGTCTAAAAATATACAGTGGGTTTTGTTCAGCTTGATTCTAAAAAAATGAATTTTTTCACATTTTAAAGAAAATAAGAGTGATTATTTTATGCAGAGTTTAATGGTTTTACGCAAACTGCGCACATTTAAAAGAATGTATCAGCGAACATTAGCAAACTTTCATTTATGATTTTAGAGATTGCCCTACAAATAGATCTAAGTTCAAGTCAGGGTTAGCATTTTCCAGGTATTGACAATATTTTGTCAAAATAGTGGTCATTATTTCTCAATATCTCATTATCATTCCTGAGAAATTGATTTCATTAATAACATAAGTTATTTAGACAGTAATGTTTTAGTGTACTGACCTGTAAATGATGCTAATCTTTGTAGTCATTGATCGATGGCCTAACATGTAAAGGCTAGACGATTAAACCAGTATTGCAATCCAAGTTCCCTTGACGCTGAGCGTCGATCATATTTGTGATAACGTTGATTGGGATTTGGGATTCTAACAAATTGACTTCATTGTCAGTTAAATGTTGACGTAACTGACTTCGTTGAAAAAAATGAGAGAGGTAGAGAGATATTGTAATTATCGCTAAACATAGACTAGCTTACTTTTGATCTCAGTTTCCTCTTGCTACTTTATTTTCATTTTGTAAATATGATACTGAGATGAAAGGAGAACTCATCTAAATTTTCTGGCCTTAGAAAAATAGTGAGCAATCTTGGCGATGGTTCATTGTTTTATTGTTGTTAAGACTTAATGTATTGGAGAAGGTATGCCTCATCCCCTTCACTTAACTTCGCTTACATTCACTGAACAAAGGATTGTTTGATGATGACACATTGTGAAATCCATGATGCCAAATTTTACAGCAAAGAATTGATAATGCATTTGTATTTAAATCTTAAAACTGACAACACAAATAAGCTTTCTAAAGACAACCGCTATTATGTTTGAATTCATAATATTTCTCTGCAGTAAAAACTGAAACAAAAAAATAGATAAATAGATATTTATAATGATATGTTTTTTATACTTTAAAAAGGCTTTTGAACACAAAATAAATCGTTTTTGAATTATATATTACACATCGTTATTCATTTAACAATAAGTATGCATGCTGCCGTAGTTACTGTGTGTAAAGTTAAAAAAATAACCTGGTAAAATAATGTTGATAAGCATTTAGAAAAAAGAGCACGAACATTTTTAAATCTTTGTACAATCTATCATAATTTCCTGGAAAATTCACAAAAAGCAAATGTTGTATAGGATTTTAAAACAAATGGAATAAATCTCTCAAACACAATTCATTTTAGCTCACTCAAGTGAGATCTTTTGATCACTTTTTGTCTTTCGGTAGACTACTAGGCCAATATTCAGCAAACATGGTAGAAAACACTCTTAGTGTAAAGGTACTCAAGTGTATTTAAGTGAAGAGTCACGTGCTCTTTCGAGGGGAAATAATAAAAATAATTAAAAACGTGTTGGCATTTAAAAAATCTTCTTAAAGTTAGCCTGAAAAGCTGAAACTTGTGTGGAAGTTAGTGTAAATCAAGTTTGATCAAATCATGACCACAGGGGTAGGGTGGGGCCAAAATGGAGGTTGAATTTTTACATTAAAATAAACAGCTTTTTTTAAAAAAAAATCTTCTTTAACACCATTAAACAAGGAAATCTGAAACTCTCGTGGAAGCATTCTCAGTTAGAGTAGATTCTAGTTTGATTTACTTATGATTCCTGGGGGTTAGGTGGCACGACCAAAAGGATTGAAATAAATGGAGAAAAATCTTTGAAAATCTATTTGGCCCGAATGGCTGAGACATGTATGAAAGCATTCACAGGTAGTGAAGACAAAAGTTTGTTTTAACTATGATCCTGGGGATTGGGAAGGGGCACAGTGTGAAGTTGAATTTTACATAGAAATAAATAGAGGAAAAGGTTGACAAAGTGATATAACAGAAGGGCCTTGGTTTTTAACATAAAAATACGTAAATAAAAATTTGAAAATCTTTTACCCTTCTAAATTTTTAAGATATTTTACAAAAATACTATAAAATACCATAAAGCTGATTTGATAATTAAACGATGGATCGATGTTATCATTGGGCCTCTTGAACACTCCGGTAGAGATAAATGTGGTACTTTGTTTCTAGTAAAAATAAACAATGCATTGCAATCCTAAGTTATCTAACCATTTCAATAACCACTTCTCTGCATTTGTATGTCTGTACAACTTTTCCATTTAAAGGCATTCTCGATGCGCAAGATCATTCTTTGTCAACAAACACTACAATGGTTGTCCCGGTGACAGAGGGTGGATGGTAGTTGTGGACCCAACAACAGGGTGTTGCCTCTGGGACATCGTCCCCAACAAACCCCAATTTCTCTATTCAGCGGTAGATGATACTGTAGTCTATCAAAGCGGATCGACAGGTAGGGTAATCTATGTAATACTTTACTCTATCTTTTGCCATTTTTATTACAATTTATGTGTAACAAGCAAACACAAAATTAAGTTTGTAGTTCAGTACATTATACGTTATATCAACTGAATTATAATGATTTTATATCAAAAGACCGTTAAAACCTCTTTATTTTTCATACGAATCTTTTTATTTCTTTAATTTGTTTTGTTTTTTTGCAGATCCCAAATTAAATTTCTTCTTTATGATTTCAGATCTTGGAACAGCAGAGGTTATGGCAGTTTTTGTGAATTACCATTAAGTGTATGTCAAAGGAGGTTTATTCAAACAGATATTGTTAACAGATCAAAATCAAAAACAAAAGAAAAAACAAACGAACAAACAAACAAACAAACAAAAATCGTGTGTTTAAAACAGAGAGCGAAATATGTCTTACTACAAATCACATTAAGTATTACTACCCTTTGGATTTTTGTCAATTTTGTTCCAAGTGAATGTGCATTTGAAAATCGTGTACTACCAGTGTCCCCTATGTCAATGAGATTGGAGACAATTTCATTGTTTGAAACGCGTCATACGATTGACGCTATTGCATTTTCTTGCACTTTTGCGGCAGAGCTCGAAATTTTTTTCGAAGACCCGACATTTGTTGATCGCTTTCTTAATTTGTTGATTTTAGACATTCACATTGTCACCGAAACGTTTTGTTAATTGTTCTTCACTAAAATACAGTGTTTTATACCAACATAAGGCTTTGTTCCTCGACACAATTTGCAAACTTTCGCTTCACCTTCTATAGACTTCATTAACCACATGTACATATTTTAAAGCTTTCCCTGTATCTTAAAACATCTCAATAAAAGTTTTTTAAAATTCATTTTCTTGCGATGTCATGATTTCGTAAAGATTAAAAACCAGGTAAACAAAGAAATAAATAAGTCATGGATATTGAATAAACATTCTTATTCAACATTTTTCTGAGTTTTATTTTACCTTTAGCAACGCGAGCTTCCTAATACTTTTTAAACGATACGCTTGTAATTCAATATTCTAGATAATGAAATATTTAAAAAGAAACATATATTAAATTTGTTGAGTTAACTTTGCGATGCTTAGGCTAAAAATTATGTATGAAACATGTGCATTTTTCATCAATATAATAAAAAAATAGTTATCAAGAAAGTTTGTTGACAGATTTTTTAAAGGACGAACTCGATTAGTAAGAAAAACCGATTTCGGTCAAATTTTATTTTTTGTTTTAATTTTTTATAATGCTTTAGTAATGCATTTCCATTGATCAATTAAAATTTGAGTGTCACTCGTAGAGTTTAAAGCAAGATACAGAGCTTACAATTCTTTGTTATGTAAACAAGCCTCATGTCATGTATTTGTTCATATTGTTTATATATACTGGTAAAAGTTTTTTACTGGCTGATTTTTTTCCATCTGCTAATTCTTTTGGAGCAGAAATAAAGAGCTCCTTGCGTTTGTCACATACATTTTAGGTCTAAACCTTTAATTTTCTTTTCCACATTTAAAAATGTGAAAAAGATAACCTGAGCTTTGTTTACATAACAAAGAATTGTGAACTCTATCTCGTGTAACATTATAATGTCCTTCTTTCCTTTTTAATTCTGTATGAATGTTTTCTCTGTCTTAGTGGTTTGCCTGTGTATCGGTATGATTCCGGTGACGTAACATTTGACTTGTGTCTTATGCATTAAGTATTTAAATATTGTCATGTTAATAATTAATTTTTAGTATTGGTACCCTTAGTCTGGAGTCATTTCCAGTTTAAAGTAATTGGTGACGACTGGCAGCGGTCGTCCCGTAGTTCTTTATTTTCCCACACCTGCTTTGGTTGTTTACGTTGCAGCCATTTTGCTTTTTCAGGAATTACCCATAGTTCCGTATTCTATTTTCATAACAAGTACCTTTTGGCGGAGAAATGTGAATTACATGTTTATATCGATTATAAAATACTTGTAAGTAATTATTTTTGTGCTTGATAATTAACTTTAAATTGTTTTACTTATTTACTGTATTGTAGTATTTTCACGTTAATTGATACGAGACCGATATTCTTTTACGGGATGGGGATTAATTATGATTCATTTGGATAATCGTTTTAACGGGATGAGATTAACGTATCTTATTGGTTATAATTTATCGTCTGCTTTTGGCACTATATAAATACCCGGACGCTGAGAAACGGGTGCTTTCTCCTTTTTCGTTGTGTGCTAGGAAGTAAACGGAAGATTTTTACAGAATTTAAGGTGTGTACTGTTTCAGTATCTAAGTGACTGAAGTACATTTATAGTAATAGGGTTTAATTAATTATTATTCCTAGTTATAGTTCTAGTGTAATTCATAATTACTAGTTCAGTACTAGTTATTTCGATTTCTGAGAGTTAGGGAATAATTTTGCTATGTGCTAGTAGTGGTAACTAGTAGCGGAGATATTTATTAGTAGATATTTTATCGAGAGCCTTTAAGTTTTATTTACGTGTAATGTATATTTACTGGATATAAGTACCAGTTTATTTTGTGTCGGTAATTGAATCGATTTTGCCATCGTCCCAAGGGTTGAGACTTGTCTGATTTTTCTTTTGAACGACGTTGTTATTTGTGTCATGTTATTTATTGTTGAATCAATTATAAAACTTTACATCGTTTTGTTCTCAACACAAGGCAAGCGTTCCGAGCGTTACATTCGCTTAGAACTGACAGCCGACACATAACTATTAATTGACTATTAGAGTCGTCTTACTGAAGCATTGGAAACAATTAATCAAAAAAAAAAAAAATTGACCATAACCGTGACCATCCCTTCTAAACATTATATCTTTATTATCTATATTATCTCTTGATTAATCTTAATAAAATTCAAACTTTATGTAGTTTCTCATTATAAAGCTACACAGCAGCAATTTTAAAATCAATTTACCAAACGAAAACAAAAAAGTCTGAGAAACGAAGTAAGGACAGAATTACTGACCGACAGCAATAAAGGATAAAGTCCCCTGTGTTCTATCGGTAGGGAACAAATAACTGTCGTCGGTGGTTTATGTCTGTATAAAGGTAGCGAGAATCGCAGAAAAATACACAACTGATCGCACCTCAATATACCATATGAGATGATCGTAAATTTCATATTGAGTAAAAAGGAATATATGGAAAACTGGTCAATAGGTCAATGTAAAAAGCTGTTTTACCTGATTGCACCTCCATAGACTGTATAAAGTGTTCATAAAAAATACGCAAAGTGATTAAAATGGAACTTATGGAAATATTTCATTGTGTTCAAACTTAATAATAAAAGTTCGATCAATCAATAGATATTATCAATGCGTAATAAATAGGGATGCCAACGAATACTCGAGTACTCGACTAATGCGCGATCACACCGATCATCGACTAAAATTTTCTTATTCGATTTTTGTGATAACGTAAATAGAATTTTAAAATATTATTGATTTTTTTAACGCGGCAATATGTTAAAAAGGTTTTTTTTTCCTCGACAATTTTCATCCGTAAGTTACACTCTTTTCCTTCGGTGTCCCTGGTGTATTTTTAAAGCGGCTAATAATTGATCTCTTCTGATTTACTTAGGCAGACATGTACTTGAGAACAATTTGTGTTTCTTCTAATCAGTTATTTATTGGATTGGATGCATAATCAAGTTTTTAAATGTTTTTTTAGTTTAAGATAAGGTGTATTTGGCAGTAGCATTATTTGATTTGAAAAAGACTCACAGTTGAAAAGGGCTCACAGTTTCAAATAGATCATCGAGTACTAAAACCTTCGATTAATCGACTAAGCCAACCGAGTAAAAGTGATATCCTTAGTAATAAACTTAAAAAGTTTAAAACAAGGCCATTTAACAATGTTATTTACATATATGGTTGTAAGATCGTGTTTACTAAATAAAGTATATGAAGCTAGAGAATGTTAAAAGAGATGTGTACGCAGATTCCGATTTTTAAAAAAAATTATTAATTGGATTTAAATGCAAACATTCAAGGACATCATTGATGGCATCATATTACTTTACTTTTAACATCAAGAGAGAGAGACATTACATCTTGTCTCTACTTTAAAAATAAATATGTTATCTTTCTAAGAGCTAAACGTATGAAATGAATTTTATAAAAACAATTAGTTGTTGATGCTATCTGAGACCTTCGTTTTATTGCATGTTTTATTGTTAAATGGTAATGATAGATCGGTGCAACAGATATATTGTAAAAAAAACGTTTGTAAATTTTTTTTTGATGAAAAGAAATGCATTCTTATTTGCATTCTAAAGTTCATTACATGTATTTTAACTTTTAAACATGTAAAAAAGATGTAACAAAATATGTTGGACAAGGTATAACTATTGAACAATAATTAAGTTAACAGTCAATTAACAGAGATTGAATAAAACGAAATAGAAAACTTGAATGATTTGCTACATTATATGGTTCATAGAGCTAAGCGGTACTGTCTGTATCATATATCATTTGCTTTTATTATAACCTTAGATAGTTGTTGATGATTTTGTTGCAGTTGTTGTTCTTTTGACATGTATAATGATTATCACTTTATATAAATATCACATGTAATCTTCTCACTTGTGTATCTTTTTTAAATGATTCATGTTCATATCTTTCACTTGTATTTAATATATTGGTTGCAACCGGAAAGTGTTAATTGCTTTATTTGTAAAATCTAATACTCTGTTAAGCAAAATATCGTTTAGTTTTCTTTACATGATCAAGTACTCGGCTTAGCATTATAATGATTCTCTCTGTCTCTCTCTCTGTCTCTCTCTGTCTCTCTCTCTCTCTCTCTGTGTGTGTGTGTGTGTGTGCGTGTGTGTGTGTGTGTGTGTGTGTGTGTGTGTGTACTCATTTGTTTCCTTCATCTTATTGCATGTAATATAATCCTGATAAAATTGTTGATCAGAAACAGATAAAATTACTTGTGAATAAGAACAATATTTACGCATGTACTAAAACATGTTTGTTACCTAAGTGGGTTTGCTTTTTATTATATCTATGTGTTGATGCATCTTACACTGACACAGAATATCAAACCAGATAATCATCTTTATCAACAAGGTATAGACTTAAGAAGCGTGGGTACATGGACACGTTGAAAAAAACCCTCAAATGCAAAATGTACATATATAACTAATATTATCAAGACTACTCGGTGGGCTTTAACTATGGAAATATGATGAAATAATCATTTAAAGTTGTTAATCGATAAAATGTATTTGTTTTGATTTTATTGGAGTAAGCACCATCCCAGCTATCGTGTTAGAACTTTAACATGATTGAGCTTGGCTTCAGAAACAACAAAATAAGGAGAAGGTTAAGAATTAAATTGAGAACTTATATCTATAACCCATGGGTCACATGTTGACTGACTGAAAAAGAGTTAGTAAATGCAACATGAAATATAAATGCAAGTCTTTGATATGTATTTGTCTCCGATTGAGAAACTATCTCTTGTTTAATTAATCTCACGACATATAAGTAGGTAATATCCCTGTGCTGATTTTTCAGTAATATTTTTCTTCACAGCAAGAAGATTTAACATAAAAAAGATCTCTCAACCAAGTTATTTGATAAGTTTTGATACTTTTTAAATTTTTAAAATAATTTCAATCACTATGATGTTCTAACTCTTCCCAAAGACTGCAAAAAAAATTGAAAATAGATAAATAAGTAAAAAAATAAACAAATAAATTGAAAAAATCAAAAACCTAATCTAAAAAGAATATATATTATGTAATTCGATAAACATAAGTATTTTTGCAGATTTTGACGATGTTAGTTACGTTTCAAATAAAATATAGTTTAGGAAAACTTTAAAAATTGAGAGATTGTCAATATTCTAATGCAAGAAACTATAAACTTTTTTATCACCATTGTCGTATAAATGTAATTGTTGAAATATATGAAAGGTGTAGCCCGATGTTTTGTATTTACAGTTTTACCATTTGGTTTATCTTTAGTGGGACATGTAGTTACAAAAATAATTTGTTCGATCTTCTTAATTGCAGGCGGGGTTTTAAATATATCTAACCATGAAAAATCAGTTCTTTCTCCAGCACAGGTAATTTAGTCATCAGTTTTTACACGATATTTAGCGTCTAGTGCATGTTGTACAAGTGAAAGAAATGCATTTAGACGTTGACATGGTACGATTATCGAATTAGAAAAACAGAAAAAATCAATGGAATTTATATTAGATAGTTTAGAAAAGCAACCGAAAGGTAAACTTTTGGGATTTTTTGTTATAATTTATTCACAATCTATATATGTACAAAAATTGTATTTTCTTCTAATCGATTTCTTATTTTCTTCTAATCGATTTGTTTTACAGAATATAAAAATGAAAAATGAAAATCATCAAGTAAACTTTATTTTTGAAATGATCCGCCAAACTATCCTTTATTAGGTCTTTCCACCTTTCAGGTGAAAGACCTCTTGTTTTCTTTATGTTTTTCATTAGGTCTTTCCACCTTTCAGGTGAAAGACCTTTTGTAATTCTTATGTTTTTAGGTCTTTCCACCTTTCAGGTGAAAGACCTTTTGTATTTCTTATGTTTTTTATTTTTTTTCTTCTTTTCATTTATGTTATTGACCATCAAAAGTTATGGTACCAAATGACCCTTTGCTTAATAACTCCCAGAACTTACAAAGTTATTGCCCTTGTATAAGAAAAGCTTGTTATCGCTACTCCTCTGAATCCATAAGAGATAGAGACTTGGAACTTTTACCAATGTCTTCAGTACACTTAGATGGTTCTTCAATCTATTCATATCAAAAGGATCTGAGGCCTACTTCTATTAGTTATTGCCCCTGAAAGTATTTAAATTTCCATAAAATCACTTTTAACTTTTTTATTATTTATCATAGAGACGTCGGACCACTTGGGATAGAAGCGTCTACCTTGGCCGAACAAAATGACATAAAGATCAAAGGTCAAGGTCATTCGGAAATCTGTTAATTAATTTTTTTAGATCTCTTTTGTTTAAGGTGGTAGAGAAAAACTTTTTCATGGATGTAGTAGGACATCTTAAGACATTTTAAAATATAGCCCCTTGGCTCAGTCCTTTGAATAATTACAGAGTTATTGCCCCTATTGTACGAAATGCTTGTTATTGCTACTCCTCTAAAACCATACGAGATAGAGAATTGGAACTTTTACCAATGTCTTCAGTACAGATAGAGGATTCTTCAATCTATTTATACCGAAAGGATCTGAGGCCCCCTTCTAGTAGTTATTGCCCCTGAAAGTATTAAAATTTCTATAAAATTGCTTCCAACTTTTTTATTATTAATCATAGACACTTCGTACCACTTGGGATGGAAGCGACTACCTTGGCCGAACAAAATGACATAAAGGTCAAAGGTCAAGGTCATTTGACAATCTGTTAATTAATGGGTTTTTTTTTTTTTTAGATTTTTTTGTTAAGGATTGTACAGAAAAACTTTTTCATGGGTGTAGTTGGACTTCTTAAGACATTTCAAAATATAACCCTTCAGTACATATTTTGTAAAAAATATAGAGTTATTGCCCCTAATGTACAAAATGCTTGTTATCACTACTCCTCATAAAGCGTTAAAGGCAGAGACTTAAATTTTTTACAAATGTATTCAGTACATTTATGGGCTCATTCAATCTATTCATACCGAAAGGGCCAGAGGCCTCCTTCTAGCAGTTATCGCCCCTGAACGTTTCTAAATTTTGTTAAAAACACTTACAACTTTTGAACCTCACATCATGGGCCATCAGACCGATTCAAATTGAAATTATGACCTTTACCAGTCAATTATATTGAAACAAAACATAAAAAATAATGAGGTGGAAAGACCTCTAATTGTTCGAGAACAATTAGTCTACTAGTTATTTTTTTTTCTCCTCTTTTTTTCCAGGGACATGTACAGCTTTTTTATTTCAAGAGATATTGAAACAATTTTTTCTTTATGTTATTGAGCATTAAAAGTTATGATACCAACAGACCCTTTGCTTAAAAACTCCCAGAACATACAAAGTTATTGCCCTTGTGTACGAAATGCTTGTTATCGCTACTCCTCTGAAACCATAAGAGATAGAGACTTAGAACTTTTACCAATGTCTTTAGTACACTTAGAGGGTTCTTCAATCTATGCATACCGAAAGGATCGGAGGCCCCCTTATAGTAGTTATTGCCCCTGAAAGTATTTCAAATTCCATAAAATCACTTCAAACTTTTTTATTATTTATCGTAAAGACGTCGGACCACTTGGGATAGAAGCGTCTACCTTGGCCGAACAAAATGACATAAAGGTCAAAGGTCAAGGTCATTTGAAAATCTGTTAATTAATGAGTTTTTAGATCTCTTTTGTTTAGGGTGGTAGAGAAAAACTTTTTCATGGATATAGAAGGACATCTTAAGACATTTTAAAATATAGCCCCTTGACTCAAACCTTTGAATAATTACAGAGTTATTGCCCCTATTGTACGAAATGCTTGTTATCGCTACTCCTCTGACACCGTAAGAGATAGAAACTTGGAACTTTTACCATTGTCTTTAGTACTCTTAGAGGGTTCTGCAATCTATTCATACCGAAAGGATCCGAGGCCCCCTTCTAGTTGTTATTGCCCCTGAAAGAATCTAAATTTTTATAAAATCGCTTCCAACTTTTTTATTATTAATCATAGAGACTTCGGACCACTTGGGATGGGAGCGTCTACCTTGGCTGAACAAAATGACATAAAGGTCAAAGGTCAAGGTCAAACAAACAAATTTTTTGCAATCGTAACCTTTTGACAATTTTTTATGAAATATCGCAGAGAAAATATTTCATTAATTTTAATTGAAAAAACATTATAATAAACATAAATAATAATGAGGTGGAAAGACCTCTAATTGTTCGAGAACAATTAGTCTACTAGTTAGGTCTTTCCACCTTTCAGGTGAAAGACCTCTTGTTTTCTTTATGTTTTTTATTCTTCTTCTTTTTTTCTATTTAGCTCGGGGTGACTTTTTTGTTATTAGACTTATCCAAACAATTTAAACTTTATGTAATTGCTCATTAAAAGTTATGGTACCAATTGACCCTGTGTCAAAAAACTCCCAGAACTTACAGAGTTATTGCCCTTTGAGAAGGAAATGCTTGTTATCGCTACTCCTCTGAAACCATAAGAGATAGAGATTTGGAACTTTTACCAATGTCTTCATTACACTTAGAGGGTTCTTCAATTTATTCATACCAAAAGGATTTGAGGCCAATTTGTAGTAGTTATTGCCCCTGAAAGTATTTATATTTCTTTAAAATCACTTCCAACTTTTTTATTATTTATCATAGAGACTTCGGACCACTTGGGATGGAAGCGTCTACCTTGGCCAAACAAAATGACATAAAGGTCAAAGGTCAAGGTCATTTGAGAAGCTGTTAATTAATGAGTTTTTATATCTCTTTTGTTTAGGGTGGTAGAGAAAAACTTTTTCATGGATGTAGTAGGACATCTTAAGA
>WFKH01010211.1:1070371-1119725 GCA_016163765.1 Magallana hongkongensis
GTACGTATAAACTTGACTTGATTGAATTTGACTTTGTTCAAACTGTAAAGTCTATGCTGTATTAAAATGCAGCAGTTAATTTCTGCTTTTTAATTAATTTAATATACCAAGCTTTTATTATTATGTAGGGAATCACAAAATCAAAACAAAACATGTAAAATGGTCAACTTCTGGAAAAAGTTTTACTCTAAATCGCATGTAGTCTTCCAATATGCAGGAAAGATTGCTTTTTCATTTAAAATTCCGAGGATTTTTTTTTTACAGTCATCTGCATCATTTGTGATTTTTTTTGATTAACACGGACAGGTACATTTAAAATTAATATTAGAACTCTTTCATTCGAATTCCCTGCATCAATTTCGATTGATTATCATAGAATGGTAGATTATAAGTTAATATTTTATACAGAAAAAACATATTGTGTTTTGCTTAAAATTCAGAGAACTCTTTTATTGCAATTCCCTGCATCAATTTTGATTGATTTACACGGAATGGTACATTATGAAATGAATATTTCATACAGAAAAACATACTGTGTTTTACTTGAAGTTCAGAGAATTCTTTCATTGCAATTCCCAGTACTAATTTTATTGATTTACGGAATGGTACTTATGTGTTATCTATGCAATATTATATATTGTGTTGATCTCAAGGAAAATATTACAACACAAAATGTAATCAATAATAATGATCATTCAAAACCTGCCAAAATGTATCATGATAACAACGAATAATACACCCGTGATCAAGACCTTTCCGATACAGGTACTGGACCAGTATATTTTATTATGTATACCAAAATTCGACAGAGTTTAAATGTTTGCCTCCTTTTATCACCTCTTTCTATCAAGTTATAATATTATACTAATCATAGAAGACTTCGTACTTTACTAGTGCCATTTAAAAATACTCGAGGACCATTTATTAGCTATAAAAGTGGAAATATTGCAAACAAACTGAAATTTACCCATATATGTATTTTTTAATTCAAAAAAATTCTATAATTTATTTATGTAGTCTATAGAGTGCTGTATGAGTCAGCTTTTGCTATAGCATTGAACAAGTCGCTAGGGCCCTGTACTGTACATACTATTAAAGGGACCTAGACACGATTTGAGATCAAAATTTTATGATTAATTTTAATGTAAAATTTGAATGTTAGAAGTCAAGTTACAAGCGAGATATAGAGGTAAGAAATCATTGTTATGTAAACAAAGCTCGAGTCTTATATTTGCTTACAAATAATTCAAAGTAAAGAAATTACCATTTCTTTGACAAAATAACTGGTGGTAATCCAGTTAAACTGAATCAATGTGTTCATAATAATTTTATCAACAACTAAAAAGCAACATTAGATTGAAAGTTATACAACTACAACACAAATGTAAACAATAACAAGGCTCGCGCTTTGTTTACAAAACAAAGAATTCTAACCTCTGTAACTTGATTGTTATTTGACATTAAACTTTCAAATTTTGACAAAGCATTAAAAACATCCGTTTTGATCAATCTAGACATTAAAAATGAAAAAAATAAAATTTGAAAAAATTGAGTTTGAATCGTGTCCAAGTCCCTTTAAGACACAACAGTGTGTATCTTACTTGTATAAAACAATTATTTTTGTAATTTTCATTGGTTGTAAGGAAATCATGTGACAAATTCTTCCCTGGACAATGCGTCTTTATCGTCAACTAATATACAGCTATATTCAAACATAGATTTTTTTCTATGCTAGACAATGAAAATTGACTTTAAATTCTTAACATTGTGATACAAGATTTGAAAGATTTATGCACATCTGGTCAGAGGAAAAAAAAGAACTATTTTATTGTATCTCTGTATTAGAAGAACTGACAGTATGTTTTATCAATCAAAAGCAAATGAGATCAAGAGGTAAGTGAAGAATATTACAAATTAAATCATCCACGAATATACATTTATTCATGAAACATGTACATCTACATCATGCTCTCACGCACGCACCTATCATCAGCCTGGCTATTTTCCCGTGCCTAATCCTCGGATGATACTCTCAAACAAAACACACAAAGAATCATTACTCTTACTCAAATCATACTCATACATACACACAGAAACAGTTACTTCCCTTAGATCATGTAAATATACTACAATTCCCCCTTTGCAATATTTAACTGTTATACTTCACAAAATATTAATAATCAGATTTCTTTTTCTTAATAAAGATTACTGTCAAATATTTCTGAAAAACATTCACAAATTTTTTTAACAGTTAATAAATCAGTCACAGTTCACAGTCCATTATAGACAGTTTACAAAAATAGTCACAGTTCACAGTCCATGATACAGTAATTTTCACAGGGAAACACATGGAAACGGCTCACATTTTTAAGTCTTTAAAACGTTGCGGAACTGTCTTTACCCGGGTTGACCTTCTCAAGACTGGCTCTATTGGTTATCTTACGATATGTTCCCTCACAGAGGGCTGACCTTCATCACATGTATCAGCGGATACAACGATTGGTTCACTGAAAGTCTCTGGAATATCTGACATACCACTTACGGAGGTTTCCGGTTCTTGATATTTTTCACAAACTCGCATTCCCCTTCAATGAGACTCCTTCTGGTGATTTAACAACGCAGCTTTTTCCTGTTTTCTGTACCAATGTATCTGGCTCTGCATAGTATGGAGTGTCTTTTTTGTCTTTGACTGCTTTCCTCAAAAGGACTGAATCTCCTGGCTTTAAGTCGCAATCCACTGCACCACCTTTCTAATAAACATGCAGCTTGTTTCTGTATTTTGAATGCACATCGTTATCTCCCATTTCTTCATCAAACACATTTTCTTGTAGACTCTCTACTTGCAATAATTTGGTTCTCAATTGACGGCGGAACATCAATGCTCCATTCGATACCCAAGTTGTACTGTGTGGAGTTGTTTGGTATGCTAACAAGTATTTCCGGATTTCTTTCTTCCAATCATTAGATTCTGCTTGTGAATTCTAATCCTTTTCATCAACGGCCGGTTTTGACGTTCTACCTCCCCGTTTGTCGCCGGATGTAATGCTGTAACGGATCTGTGCTTGATACAGTTATCTGTCAAATAATCCTCAAATAACTCAGACTTTAATTGTGGTCCATTATCAGATGTAATTTGATTTGGAATTCCGTGTCTACAAAACATTCCCTCTAGAGCATCAATGATTTTTCTCACTTATAATGTCTATGATGATTTCAATTTCATAATAACGGCTGAAGTAGTCCACTACAACTAATACATACTGTATTGCCCTGATGTTAATGGTCCCAGTAAGTCAATTGCCTATTCTTGCCAAGGTCCCGTCAATACAGGTGTTGGACTGACTTGCTCTGGTTTTGGATATGCATTAGTAATCTGATATCCATGACATGATTTCACGTACTTTTTCACTTTTTTGTCCATACCAGGCCATCAAACTTTCGTTATCAGTTTTTGTTTTGTTCCAACATACCCAAGTGCCCCTGGTGTGCTTACTGAACACACTGTTTACTCAAACTTTTTGGAATCACAATCCTAGATCCACGTAACACAAGGTATCCAAGAGAACAAAATTTATCTCTGAATGGAAAATAGTCAACACAAGATTTTTCCCATTCCCCTCTTTGATGAATCTACGAATTCTGACCAGTTCTTCATCCCTCTTTGAAACTTCTTCTACTTCTCAAGTAGACACTGCATGATGCGTAGCTTTCCTCGCTATGAATTTCACATATTGCTCAGTTTCCACAGAGTAACTTCAGACCCACTTGTTGGGTCTTTTGCATTCAGTAACGACTTGATCCTATCACTTGTTGGCCCAATACCATTGTAAGACATCACATGACCCATGAATGTTATTTTTTTCATGCTAAATTCACACTTTGCTTGGTTAAGCGTAAGTCCTTTTTCTTTAATTTTCTGCAATGCTTTACGAAGTCGTTTATCATGTTCTGCTTTGTCACGCCCATGGATCACAATATCATCTGAAATGTTTGTACTCTTTCACAATCATGAAGCACTTGTGAAATCACTTGCTGATAGTTTTCTGGTGCTTATGAAATGCCAAACATCAGTCTTTTATATCTGTACAGGCCTTTGTATGTTACAAATGTAGTGATCTCCCTTGACGACTCCTCCAACTCAATCTGATCGTATCCACTTCTAAGGTCCAACTTGCTAGACACTACCATTCACATTGTAGAGTATTTCATCAACGGTCAGAATAGGGTGTCTTTCACGAATAGTCGCAGCATTGGCTTGTCTCTTGTCGACACATAATCTGATGTCACCATTGGATTTTGGTACAATAATGACTGGACTCTCAGACTATATGGAATCCTGTACATAGCTTCTGCAACTGGTTTCACATCCTGATTAATGTGCAGCTTTAACTTAAAGTTTCCAGCTTTCTTATTCCTTGGAAACACTCTGCGTATTCACGAACAATGTCAAATGATTGTACACTGTTGACACCAAGTTTAAGAACTCCTAAATTCATAGCATTTTCTTTGCCTGACAGTGCTGGTCCTTTTCCATTCAACACATAGAATTCTTCTTCACTACCGTTGGCTTTTTATTTGATCAATGTATGTGTTCGAAATTTTCCTAACAATTTCAGTGGTTCTGTAGAACTACATGCATAGAGTTTCTTCTGACACTTTTCAGAATATCTTTTTAGGTGTTTCATCTTTAGAGCTTCCCACAGTTCTTTGTGTATAATATTGGCTGATGCACGATTATCAATGACGAATTCCATTGGATGTCCTCCAAGACTAACTTTAACTTTGTCTGATGACTTGTCCGATGTCTTGAGGATAAACGCAAACATATCTGAATCAGATCCAGACTCTACTGTGTAAATCTGTCCTCCTCTTTGTGGTCCATGTGCCGTACGTTTTACTTTTTTCGGCTTTGTTAAAAAACAGCTCAAAAAGTGTCCTACGTTCCCGCATTTTCTAAATTCCTTGTCTTTTGCCGTACATTACAGATCTTTGGCAAAGTATCCTTCTCGTCCACAACGAAAACACTTATTACCATACTTCCTGTTCTCGAATCTACCGGTACGTTTCGGTTGATCAGCTTTAGGCCCATGTCTCTGAATTTTGTTTATTGATGCGACTAATTCAGTATCCATATGTCTTGCCTGTACTTCTGTCATTTCACATGTAGCAGCTATTGTCCTCAACTGTTTCAGTGTTAAGTCTTTTCCTTTTTCGAACAGCTTAGCTCTGATTTTGTGAGACCTACACTTTTCAATCACTTGATCCCGAGTTTGCTCTTCCTGATTTGCAAAGTCACAATACACTGCTTGCTGCCTTAGTTTCGGTATAAACTGTTCTACAGTCTCTTTCTCATTTTGTGTGATTTTACGGAACACATAACGTTTATATGGAACATTCACTTTGTTTTGAAAATGTTTATTCAACATTTTAACAGCTACCGGTCTTCTTGTTCTGCACGGACTTCATTCAATGTAATATGTTTTACTGTGCTACCATTGTGGCGAACGCAGCAAGAATAACACTAACCTTGTTTCATTGTCAACTAAGTGATATTTTGACAATTATCAAGTAACATCAAAGAAGTTTTGAGAGAGAGAGAGAGAGAGAGAGAGAGAGAGAGAGAGAATTATATATTTCTAATTTTAAAATCAAATTCTTACAAAATACATAGACTTGCTTCCCCCTAAGACCGTTGTTTACTTTTGGAGAGAATTAATTAGTTTGTTAAATGTAATTTGTGTTTAATTTGATCAAAAGTGTAACTATAAATATTATTTTTGCTCTTGTACCTTGTTATCTGGCTTTTTTTTTCTAGTTCATATATTTTTTATTTGTTTATGTTTGCATTCTAAATACATACGTTGTATCCGTGCCCCTTGCTGCAGGTCTGTAGCTCCCGGACTAAAAAAAATTCGGATGGACGACCTGAGAGCTACAGTGCCACCCATTGAAAAAAATCTATATTTATTTCGCACAAACACGTGCGATTGTTTTGGACTGATTAACCTGATCTATTCTCTGAACACGATTAGAA
Source organism: Magallana hongkongensis (assembly GCA_016163765.1). NCBI lineage: Eukaryota > Metazoa > Mollusca > Bivalvia > Ostreida > Ostreidae > Magallana > Magallana hongkongensis. The sequence continues at coordinate 1,076,406 of WFKH01010211.1, forward strand.
CCATTAAATTTTTCATGCAATATGCCACTGATATCATCTCTTTAGTTGCCTCTGATAGTCTTTTAAACACCATCACAACCCCCGTAATTCAATACATACTTCCGTACTTAAATACTTCATTTTCCGAGGTCAGTAGCATGTACTGGAGAAAGTCTGAGGCAAGGAAAGATACGATACCAGTAGTAAATTGCATGAAAAATTTAATGGTACTAATTGTTTCCAAAAATTTGCGTATAAATAAGGTTAATCAGTCTAAAGCTAGTCCAAATTATTATACATTTTTTTCAATGGGTAGCACTGTAGATTCCAGGTCGTCCATCCGAATTTTTGCAGACCGGGAGCTACAGACCTGCAGCTACCGTGCCCCAGTCTCTGTTTGTAGGTGTGTAATTTTTCATTTTCCAATTTAATGTTTTGACAATATGCAATATCTACATAGATTTTTTAACTGTTTATTTTTCTCTTTATTCTTTTCAGATTTAGTTCAAAATGACGAGGCTGTAACTTTGATAGCAATGTATTTTTTAATTTCCTCCTTATTTACATTAACAGTACATGTATGCAAAATTAGCTTAAAATTGAATCGATATGAAAGTAAAGTATGGCTCTTGCTTGTATATATATAATCTCTCTATCTAAGCCAAAGATTTAAATTTTATCATCTGGGGGCAGGTATCGCAGTTTATACTGAAAAAACTTGTACTCTCATTACAGATGTTTGATCCACCTCTAAATTTATCGCGGGAAATATAGCTCGAGAATACTGTGCATTATGGGATGGTGCAAAAAAATTTTCCTGATGAATCTGTAGGTTTAGCTCGTTCTATTTTGTTAACATATACACATAGTTTCTATTGCACTCTATACATCACAGGAAGCCAATGCAAATCAAACAGGATGGGCTGAATATGTTCATGTTTGCCTGTCCCTGTAATGAGGTGTTCTGAACCCTCTCCAGTTTGATTATGTAGGTGCTATTTATGTTGTATTAGAGCGCATTTCCATAGTCCAGCCGCGACGTTACCAGAGAGTTGACAAGTATTTTGCATGCCCGATCAGTGAGAAAGTGCCGAATGCGTCCTATTTTCCGAATCTTTTAGTAACATGTCCCTGAGACCGCATGGCGCTGTTTTCAAAAGATAGGAATTGATCAAAAAATGCTCCAAGATTTTTCACGCTTGGGACACTGTGAATGATGTTTTCGCCAAAGAGTAAGCTAGTTTCGCTCAGGTTTTTGATATGACTTCTCGGGGCAAAAACAATCAGTTCAGTTTTCTCCTCATTTAATTTAAGCATGTTGTTATACATCCACAGCTTCATATCATTCAAGCAGCGTGTTAACCTTGACAAAACATCTTGCCAGTTTTCAGTTGGCTCTATGAAGAGATACACTTGTGTATCATCGGCGTATACGTGATACCACATACTATGATGCGAGTACATCTAGGTAAGTGGACGGGAAAAATAAAGTAGATTTTTGGTCCTAACCCTGAGCCTTAGGAAACTCCAAATTCAAGCGGTACCGGGTTAGAACGTTCGGAACCGATTGATATACGTTGCGTTCTTTGACTTATGTAAGACTTGATCCACAAAGGGGCATTATCCGTGATACCAAAAGTGTGCTCCAGTCGTTTGTGCAGGATGTCATGGTCCAGTACATCAATAGCTGCCGATAGATCCAACATAACAAGAGCTGACCAAGTGTTATTGTCCAGCGCAACAGCAATGTCATGATGAACACGAAGAAGGGCTGTCTCGGTGGAATGGAATTTTCTGTATGCAAATTGAAGATCATCGTAAAATGGTTTTGTTCTAAATGACGATCAACCCGAATTGCAATAACTTTTTCCAAAACTTTTGATATGATGGGCAAGTTAGAGACAGGTCGATAATTTTTGAAATTTTCTTTATCCAAACCAGGTTTTTTCAGCAAAGGCTTCACAACTGCCTCCTTGAAACTCGATGGAACAGAACACTCAGATATCGATTTGTTGATGATATCAGTAATATGAGGTACCAACACTGAGCTATCACATTCTTGGAGTAGATTGTTTGGTAACGGGTCTAAACAACTTGTTTTAGATGCCGAATTTGATGAAATTTTCAAGACTTCCTCAAAGGATGTACGATCAAAATTTGCCAAGGATTGACCATCAAACGCTTTATCAAACGCCATGACATCAGTTTTGTCGTCTCTACTTTTACTGACCAGATTAGTTCGTATGTCATTGATCTTATTGCTGAAATATGATCTAAAGTAATTTGCTTATTTCATATCAGATGTGCAATCAGAAAGAATTGGAACGCTGGATTCCCCAAGCAATGAATTTGCAATTTTGAAAACTTTCCCTTGGATATCACCACAGGAAATTATTTTAGACAAAAAGTAGTCTTGCTTGCTTTCAAGAAGCACTTTCGTACTTTCTGAGCACTTCTCTTTGTAAATAGAATAATGCACTGTTAGGTTTGTGCGTCTCCAGACCCTTTTAGCTTTTCTTTTCTCGCGCTTTGCGTGACGTAGGTCAAGGGAGTACCACTTTGTGTTTGGTCTTATCGTAATTTCCTCTCTTAATAGTTGCGCGTGTGTTTCGACAACATCCCGCACGATAGAATTATAGTTTTCCACGTGTTCTTCAAGTGGTATGTCATCTGATTTCAAGAAACTTAGCGATTTATTGAGGTCGAAACTTAGATCCTCTGTATTAACTTTGCGAAATATTCGAAAACGTATTTGTTTCTTAGGTTTCTCTTGTTTTGAGACATTCAAACCAGAACAGATGCCCTTGTGATCTCCGAACAAATTCCCTCTAAGATCGCATAATAAAGGATCCTTCACTACCGGCTTGGACAACAGGATTGTGTTAGACTCTCTGGTAATAAGTAAATCAAGTATATGACCCTTGTTGTGGGTTGTGTCAATAACATGTTGTTTTATACCAAACAAATCAAGAGAGTTTAGGAACTTCTGCGTGTCCACGTTGTTCAAATTGTCGATGTGGATGTTGAAATCGCCTGTGATGAGAAGTTCTCCTGATGTTGCTAAATGTTGAGAAAACGCCTCAATGAAACTGAACACGTTTAATGATGGGGGTCTATATATGACAGACATTCTGAATTTATGATCCGGTAAGTACACGACACATCCAATGTGCTCATATTGAACATTCTCACAGGATTGCTTTTCCTCGACTATTTTCAGATTTAGTCTAGCTATGATAGCTACACCTCCTCCTTTACGACCTCGTCTGGGTTTGTGATACACTTTGTAGCCGTCGGGGGTCTGTTCGTTCAACACTATTTGGTCTGTATCGGTACCAAGCCAAGTCTCCGTGATGGCCATTATGTCTACATCATTTTCGACGATGAAGTCTGAAATAGAGAGGTCTTATTTTTCACAGATCTCCAATTTATGGTATATAAACGCAAAACATCACTATGTCTTGGTGCTTTTAAAAGTGGAATTTTCGTTAGATTTTTTGTATTTATGCCTCTGGATGAAATATTCTTAGGTTTTGTTAATATCAGTGGAGAAATATGCTGGATATTGTCGACTGTTTTAACTGATTGTAAGGTTTAAAAATTTTGACCGATCAAAATCTTGATTTTCGTTGCTGCTCGGTGTTTCACAAGTGTTGGAATTGGAAGAACATCATATGGTTTGACAGTATTTGTTTCAGAAGGTATAGGACTACATGAAATCAAAACAAGGTTATCTTGATTAACCCCAAGTTCTTATTTTGTAGATTTGAACTGCTCGACACAGAGTGTTTTTATACGTCTGATGAATCTGCGACCCGCTTTAGTGCCTCTTCGCACCCGAAAATGCTTAGTACGATCGGCCTCAGAGAGGTGACATAATGCTTTCCTCTGTTCTGGGCCCCTTTCAAAAGGCAAAAAGTTCAAAACTCCTTTTCCACCCCTGATTCGACTGTGAAGGTTCTGCATTCAGGTCAAACTTCTGAACTCCGTTCAGTTCAATAAGCGAAGCCATTCTTACTGTTAGTGTATCACTGTTTCACTTTTTCCTTTTCCCTGTCGCCAGTGATGAATATAATGAATTTAATCGTCCACGAATATATCTTGATTCATGAAACATGTACATCTACATCATGCTCTCACGCACGCACCTATCATCAGCATGGCTATTTTTGTAACTATTACGGAATAACCAAGTTTTTCCCGGGTGATCGGATCCAGTTATAATAACCGGTTTTATTTAAAGCCTGTTATTTTTCGCAGAATTATCAATTTCCATTAAGGAAATCTTTATTTTTAGAAAGTATTTCATTTGTTTTAACGGAATTAAACATGAATTATTAAGTTTCTTCTTAAACAAGTCCACAACCCGTAAAATGTCGACCCGGGTTTGACTACCTATTTTACCAACTTGGAAATCAACATTCGTAAATTCCAAAATACACATTGTTTTGCAGCAATATTTACAGCGAATACCTATATACCATACACCTGAAACATCATAGTTCAAGGGTTTACTTGTACCTGTTTACGATCCGCTCCTCTCCTATCCAGGATCGAGAATTTTCCAATTACTGAATAAAGAATCGTGCAATCGGACACATCTTGGCGATGTTGATGTTAAGTGCCTGCTGACTTGTATCACTGATCAGCCAGCGCCGGTTAAATATGTACATAAGTTTGTAGCTAGAGAAAATTCAGTCTGTCTGCACATTGAATCATATATGGCAAGAAATTAGGACTGTGTTTTGAGGTGATACTTTTGTACCCTAGGGTACACCTCCTATATCTTTAAGGAGAAAAGCGTTACAAAAAGGGTACAGTGAAAAGGCATTGGAAAATAAAAGTAGCAAATTACCAAAGATACTTGTAGGTCACCAAGGTACAGAGGGTAAAATGGTTACATAATGATTGAATGCCGCTGGCTAATTAGCATGCCCACTTACTAGTGTCAACAATAATTATTTACCTGCAGTCTGTATATAGGATAGTTTCTATAGCTATACTGTTTTGCGCTGTCCTGTGATTGCCTACATTTGTTTTCATATATTGATTATATGTTGTGAAAAATAACTTGATTTTAATTTTAATTTTTAGGTGGGTCAGTTTTTTGTCTTTGATATTTGATATAAAAGTTCTTGATGGAACCAGATTGAGAGTCTGTACCCCCCAAAAATGTAATTCTATACATACATATTCACGAATAAAATATGCATGAAGTCATATTCTTACATAATAGTGATTTTTTCTTTTAATTTATGGCATTGTTATATAAAATATGTACAAAAATATATACCCATGTAATTAACAGCCATATCAAGCTCTAATTGGGCTTGTTCACTACATGATAATGGATATCAATTATTACTGTTTTTTTTAAACATGTACAAAATCCCCACAAAAACAGAGAAATGTCAAGCTCTAATTATTGTGACATATACAGCAGGCTTATTCACATGTCTTGGTAAAGTAATTTCTAATGGTATTTCATTTGAAAATTTTGCTTGTGTTTAAAAATTAAGATTTACCCACCACCGATCTATATTGAAATCCCTTACCTTAGAGAATCAGGTAAAAATAATCCAAAGTTAACTCATAATTAAGGGTTATTTCTGTGATTTTTTCATGATGAACTGTGAGTAACTGTTTTAAAAAGGGGGTATCTAGAAAGAATATAAACATTTCACTTAGAGATGCTTTTCAACAAGTGAAATATCTACATTTATCTGCAGGTGTTATCAACAGTTTGTCTTTGAAGTTTTTATCACAGAGAAAGGTGTGAAACTGTGAGTCCTTGCAAATAATATAGAATATACTAGAGTTAAACAGGTAGACCATTCGCATTGGAAATTAAAGCAAGATGTCCTCTTTAAGTCCTCATGGGGTGTGAAAGGCTAACACCTTGCAATCAACATAGTAGTACACATGTATATACAAGTATATTTATGATTTACAGGCCCAGCAATTTGTATTCCAGAAAAGTGCAAACCCTTATAGAAAAATATGAAAACATTCACAATGTTCAGCTAAAGGAAAACCCTTTTTATATGATGTATTTAACATTTTTTCTTATATAATTTAATATAATCAAATGGAAAAGAATATAGCCTAGATTCAATGTTTGCTATTAAATTAAATTACATGTACAGAGACATCATTAGTGAAATGTTGGCATAATATGATTGTCAGTCGAAGCCTCCAGCTGGAAGCCGCGCGTAGAACACATCAATTGAATCTACGCGAAAGAAAAAAGTGCAGAAAGTTCTCATGTATTTTAGTAAATATAATATTAAAAATACGCATATTAAATTGTCCTAGGTCTTCTATGTATAATCCAAATTCTATTTTAGAAAATAAACAAGTAGTTTTATAAGTAAAACTATTCTTGCTCGGGTTCAATAGTTGGAGAGATTTGTGGATTGGGGATGTAACTGAATGAGCACAGCCCTTGACAATACAGTGGGTGGAGGAGTTCATTAATCATTAGAGGGGTTGAAGGTTGAATCCTAAATATCTCCAACCACAGTAAAGCTCACAAATCATTCTGCTATTTTTGAAAAAATGTGGATTTTATTTTATCATTCTATTACCTGAATAATAACCGAACTTCATGCGTGAGCTTTGCATTTGAACGGAGTATACACGGCTGTCTAACATATTAAATTTTTTTTTCATTTTTTTTCTTGAAGGTTTGTAGTCTACTTGCTGTATGAACGCTGTTCATCTCTGTGCACAATGACATAAAGGAATTTTATAATCGAAATTCAAAATAACAATAAGTCTGAATTTACCTTCTCGTTCATTCACTATTTAGTAAATTAAACTGTTTTTAAATTTCGTTTTTAAATACAGTTTAAGCAAAATTAATATAGATTACACATTTGGGGTGATCGATACATCAAACCATATACAATCATAGAGATTGAAGAACCACGTTATTTTAGCAATAAATGCTTTCTTTGGTGATTCATTCGGGATATGAAGGTGGCGACATTGCAGAAAACATACATAAACCGCGTTAGCGGGTTATATAATTTTTTTCTGCAATGATCGCTACCTTCATAACACGCATAAATCATTAAAAAAAAAGCATTTTATTGTTTATATTTACATCTATCGTTTATCAAATTAATAAATTGATCGTTAAAAGTAAGAAAAATAACCTTAGTTATTGTTAAATAACATCAGTACGTTAGATAGAAGAAACAGCCAAATCGTCTTCTATGGGAATTCGTTTCTGGCATCAGCATGATTATTTCGTACAGGCCGTGATTCTTTTTAGGTTGCTGAAGGTTTCGACCAATCGGTAAAAGGGGCGCGTAAATTTCCGTCATCTTAGTTTCTATAGAGCTATGAATGTACATTAAATTTCCTTAAGAAATATAGGGATTCATACTTAGTGGATGCAAATATATGTTAATGTTCATGTTATCAGGTTGGAATATACTCGTACATTTATGTGTAATTGTTTTACATGTTATGACATGTTTGTACTGCATAACAGTACTAGTCACATTTATAATTAATTTAGAAATAATTCCTTCACCAGTGTCTTAATGTTTATCATCAGAATCTCAGCTGATCTTTCTCCAATTGGTGATTATCTCCAGCCAATATTTTACTTTTTAAAAAATGCATGGCTGTAATTTGAAATTAACCTTGTGATAGTATTGATATCGTAGTTTTGAAATCTGATTATGAAATCCTTTTTTCCAATGGCTATAGACGTGCAGCTCTTCAAAAAAAATTCAAGTTGAAACGCATTAGAAATACAGTTCATTTTTTCAAAGACCTGCATGAAAATTTGCGCTCAAAGACACTACTGTTAAAAGCATTAACTTTGCAAATATTAGAAATCAAAATCAAATAATTCTGAATAAATCGTTAAAATTAACGATTTTAAACCATCATATACATGGGTTGTTTTCTAACTACATGTAGTCCTTTAATTGACTTATATTTATCAGTTAATTTCTTCATCATTCTCCATTGCTATATTTATAACGACAAAAATAACAGCAAATCAGGAAAAATTTTCCTCAGTATGACATGAATCATTCACTTCCGGCCTCCCTTTTCTAGTTTTATCGATATGAAAAGCAGTAGACTGAATACAAGGCATGGTTTTTAATGAAAGAAACGGTTGTATCGTCAATGCTTGTGGATGATGCACAAGTTTACACAAAAAGTAGTAGGCGGCGAACGGATTTGTATTTACCTACAAATGTATCAAATATGCATGAATCGCAGCCAGGAAATCGTGGCAGATGAGAAAAATTCAAAATTGCGACCGTGACGAACCTTGTTATTAGTAAAGTACTGGGAATTATCTCAGAAATATATCTAACGTCGGGATTCAAATGGAATAAAGGACTTATAAAGACTGAATCCTGCGGCATTTGTGAAACTATAGCTCTAAATGTTGATTAAATAAGAAAAATGACTGCTAGACCATTATTATTTACCGATTTGTCTACGGATTTTTCCGTTTCCCTATTACGACAAAGAGCACACGGCGGAGGTGACTGGTCAGCAGAGGATGCTCACTTCTCCATGGCACCTGATCCTGCCTCTAATTTTTGTAGAGGCCCGTGTTTGTTCTGCTCCTGATTTTTGTATTTTTCCTTTTGACTTTTGATTTAGAATACTGTTCGTTATCGCCACATTTCATGAATAAAAATGCATGTAGTAATAAACCAAGTATTAGATGTAAATCTATTATTAATGGAAAGGATTTCATTTCTTCAATAGTTGAATAGTTGAAATAATTGGATGTTGCGAAATTGAGTATACTTTGTCACAAAATATCATAGATTCACAATTTGTATAATTACTCAATATTTGAAAATACATGTACTTTATGCTTCAAACGATGTTCATTTAAAGTTTAAAAAAAATTCCGAGGTTTCTTAGTTAAAATCCTTTGTCAGGTTTCATAACACCGCTAAAATAAAAAGTATACGGGGATTTTGCATTGAAACATGCATAAAAGTACCTTAATGATGACGTTAAGAATTGTGTGATGTATTCCAAGTGACTACCGAACGGTTAAAGATTATAAATTTCCGTAAGAAATCTGTGTTAACTTCTCCAAGTAAAAACTGATAATGTGTCAATAGATAAATCTTGGATTTTCCCCTTTCACGGATATAATTGTACTTCTTCACAAGTATGTACATTTTTGAATTTAAAAATCGTTTAAATGGGACGGAAACAATAGCCTAGGACAGACTATAATCAAAACGGTCGATAAAAACAAATTCACCAAGCATTTAAATCGCCATCTTGTGACATTGTGTCATAAAATAAACATAAGCATTAATTTCAGGAGCTCCTTAAAGTCAATTGATAGTCATAATGATATGCCACGCTGCAGTATTTGCATTCCCCTGCGCTTGCGCGGGTATGAAGCGGAAAGAAAACTCAATATTTATGTGGTAGCCCAACGATTTAAAATTCTATTTTTCTCTTTTTAACGAGGCAGAGTCTAATTATTTCTTCCCTAGATATTTTGATAAAGTTTCTTACCTGTAGTTTTACTTCCATTATTTTTAGATCAAAAAAATATATATTTACCTCACCGATTTCCTAGGAGTCGTCTCGAAAGTTATCATTTTTACTATGGGACCCTAATGGAATTTGTTGAAAAAAAAAAAGTTTTAACATTTTCCCCATTTTTTTTTTTTGTATTTATGCGTTAGGAATTTCTTTTTCTTTCAAAAATATGAAATATGAAAACGATTGCAAAAAGTCACAAAATAATGAAATTTAAAATAAATGTTTACCTCGTGGTTTAGCAGGGATAATATCAAAAACGACTTTTTCCTCACAAAAATTGGCATATTGCGGTATACTGGGCTCATAAAAATTAATTTTCGACCATCTTCACAACGTCAAGGCTTTGTGATTACGAAACTCCACACAAACCCTTGACATAAGTCGCTATTTAAAAGTCGGGCTCAGGACATCGTATTTCATTGGTTCCAAGTCTCAATTTGGAGCCAATCAGAGTGTGGTTCTCATTCATATCAGAAACGATGTAAACAAATGTGGCTGCGCACATGTTGATCCCAGAAAATAGCAAGTTTTCGATCTTCTTATCGCATTTGTATGGATAATAACCGAATCGAATATCGCTGATTAATTATTTTAAATCGTTCACTGTGTTAGAACAGCTTTCTGAAGTTATAAATACCTTTGGATGGAAAGTCAACATACGTACGTCAAATGTGCTTAGTTCCAATTAATATGTCCCGATTATCTATTAAACATGATATCGTGAGCTTTTGATAATCAGTGAGACAATTAATATTGAATTTTTCGCAAATTTTTTGTTCGAGATCTGCCATCCTTGTGCTCAGCCCAAACTACGTTTCAAAAGGAGTTATTTCATTGGACATTTTATTTTTAGAATTATTACGTATTGTTGAGCGTGAGCCCGACTTTTAAATAGCGACTTATGTCAAGGGTTTGTGTGGAGTTTCGTAATCACAAAGCCTTGACGTTGTGAAAATGATTTTCGACGAAAGAACGCTTTTATAATGCTAATATGTTTCTGTTAATGCTCTGTCAATAAATTCTTATTTCAAAAATCCATCGCAACCTCGAATAAATGAGCATATCAAACTTTTTTCTTCGGCTTTATGCATAGTTTACAATACCGGGAAACGATGACGCATTTTAACATTTTACCCAATAAAAGTCATAAAACCACTATTTCTCAACTAATTAAAGTTACATATAATATTAATTTTGTATTGAAACACAGTAGAAAAGAAAGTTATAATTAACTTTGCACCCACTGCTACATGAAAATAAAAAGACGCGCAAAGTCATGCGCACTCAAACTGAATTCGGCCTCGTGAATCGGATTTATTTACTTATGGACACCGAAATTTTACAAAAGTTCATCTTTTCATATGATATATAAAATATGTGGAAATCATGTTAAATTTCAATATTAAGTAAAGCATGGGTTTGTGATTCACCATGTCTCTGTAATAATTCATTTTGGGACCTTGTAGAGTTTCAATACACGTTTCACCATTAAATCTCAAGCTTAAAGTTTTCATCATTTAAGTTGTGGTTAGCTCAGTAGGATGCACCTTGGCTTTCTACTAAAATACTACCCAACATTCTTGCATTTGATTTATATTGTAAATTGTAAAAATTCTTAATATTCATATGGTGAATTCAGGGGAAAGTTCAATTCGTTGCAATCACTCAATTAAACGCTGAATAAAACCTCAAAAACGAAACAAAAGTTCAGCAAGTTGTATTTTAGTTGTTAAAAAAGACATAAACATAATATTCAAACGTGACTCTTAGATGTCCGAGAGAACAACTTGATACCGTGGGGTAGTTCCAGCACGGACAGTCCGATGTAATTTTTATCACAAAATAGATACCAATGTGCGGAAATCCACACACTCCAAACCTCTATTTTGCAGGGTTCCAGCACAGTAAGCCCATAATGAAACATTCTTAAACTCTTCACGTGCGGGTTAATTCCAGCATAATTTGCCAAACCGTACTCTTCAGGTCTTAAACTAATCCTTTGGACAGGCATTCCTTTTTTCGATAACAAAGAGATGGTAATGACATGACAGAAAAATTAACATTCACATGCACATAAAGCTGTAAAGATAAGTTCAAACATCTATTGTCCAGCAACTATTTAATTTGCCGGGTGATTAATTTAAGAAGATATCTGATTCAAAAACTAGTGTCGGTTAGATTTTTTATCTCATAAAAGCGTCTTGATGTTTTTTTGCTATACAAACTATTACGCACGTTTATTTAACTGAGGAAAAAAAATGAAACTTATGTTCTCATAGCAGTTGGTACATTATAAATCTATAATCTAGTTAAATTTAGAAATCTTTGTAACACAAGTAAAAAAAAACGAAAAAAAAAACTAGATATCGTTAAGAGTAACGAGTAGGTCTTCCGTCCGATTTGTTTTATATGATACGATGAAATATCGATACTCTCTGCCAAATCTGAGATCCTGTTGAAACTAGGTTTTTTGTCGCGGGACCGGAAACGGACGAACAGAAGTGATTAATGAAAATAAAAGCTAGTATTTCTTGTACATTTGCCTAGTGTACATCACTGTTTATCAGGCTAGATGAAACACCCAAGAAAGTCTGTTAAACTTGTTAAAAACATGAATTGTTTGAACCCTTCCGGTGAGTACCGAAAGTGTCGGTTGACAAAATAAAACCGGTTAAACACATCTTCAATCAATTGTCTATTATTTATAAAAGTTTCGTGTCTCAATCACTTACAGTGACTAAAATCTCGCTGGTATGAAATTTGTAAAAAAGAATAGCTACCTAAGATATTTGACATATCTCACCGAAAGTACAATATATTTGCTTATTTAACATTGTATAGTTAACGTATATAAGATCGTATACTGATATATTCATTCCATGAAAAATAAATAAAATAAGGAAAAAAATAATTTTTACAGTTTCTGAGATCTCGCGGGTACAAAATTTGTTTTAAAAAAGCTACCTGTGATATTTGTGATATCTCACCGGAAGTAGGATTTTTTTGTTTATTTAACAATGTGTAGATGATCTGTTGTATTTCTATTACTAAAATTTTACTTCCATGGAAAATAAGAAAATAAAATTGAAAAATCAAATTTTGGAGTACTTCCTGTGACTACCGAAAGTTGTGCCGGATCAAACAAAATGGTGTAAAAACATGTACATACATAGGTCTATCATCCCAGAATGTTTAGTTGTTCAAGTCTCTACCATTTTTGAGATTTCTTGGAGACAGAGTTTTTTGTTTTGGGACAGAAAACGGACAAACGGAAGTGCTCAATGAAAATAAAAGCTGGCTTTTTTGGATATTTTCTTACCGTACATTACTATGTATCAAACTAATTTAAACTGTCAAAGACAAACAGTTAAACTTATAAACAGCTTGATTTGTTTGAACCCTACCGGTGTGGACCGGAAGTAACGGTCGACAAAATGAAACCCGTTTAACACATCTTCAGTCAAATGTCTATCATCATTGTAAGTTTGATCACTCACAGTTTCTGAGAACTTGCGGGTACAAAATTTGTTTTAAAAGAGCTACCTGAGATAATTGAGATATCTGACCGAAATTAGAATTTTTTTGTTTATTTAACATTGCATAGATAATATATGGAAGGATTTATACTAATATATTCATTCTATACAAAATAAATTAAATACGTAAATAAAATAATTTTTTAAGTGTTTCCGGTGACGAATGGAAGTTAAGACAAACAAAACAAAATAGTTTAAACACATCTACAGCTATAGGTCTATCATCCCACAAAGTTTGGATGTTAATGTGTTTAACGTTTCTGAGATCTCGAGGGAACTAAGGTTATTAACTCGGGACAGAAAACGGACGACCGGATATAAATTTTGGAAAAATGAAAAAACACCTCGAGGGATTACCGTTGTCTTCCATTCCTGAAAATTTCAACAAAATCTATCCAGTCATCTCTGAGATATTCTGCCGACAAAAAAGGGAAAAAAAGGAAGAAAGGAAAAATACTACAATAACTATAAGATCTTACGTTGGAAACGGAAAACCTTGATAATAAGACAATAAGGTCTTCCGTTGGAAACCTTAATTCTTCATTTTAGTAAAAGAGAAAAAGAGAGGTCAGTATCCTCACTTTCTTGGAATATCAATGTGTTTCATAATTTATCTCTCTCTATAAAACGATTTTAAATAACAACATTGAATTAAAACATAAATTTTTCTAATGTCTACAAATTGTTATGATGCGTATATTAAAAAAAGTGTTTGATCTCCAATTATTTCGAGTATAGGAATACATTTTAAATTTATCAAATTATGCATCTTTTCTTGGATTTACATAAAAAAAATAGAGGGAGTTCAATCATCCCGCAAGAAAATTGTTTCAGTGTGCTTAATTTAAAACTCATATGTAAAATAATCACCATTAATTGCATTTTATAAAAAATGTAGAAGGGTAAAGGCAGTGTCTAAAACTGACAATTACACATTTGTCTAGTTATTACGAAATGATACGTATATGTATTTCAGATTTTCTCTATGATATGTAGAATTTAAAGATATTTTCTATGTATTCTAATATAAAAATTCGACCACCCCCCTCCCATTTTTGCACCACCCCAGAGGATCATAATTTGAACAACCTTGAATCTAAACTACCTGAGGATGCTTTCACACAATAACAGCTTGTCTGGCCAATTGGTTTTTAAGAAAAAGATTTTTCTCTGTATATTTCTATGCAAAATTTTGACCCCCCCCCCCATTGTGACCCCACCCTACCTTCGGGGATCATGATTCAACAAACTTGAATCTACACTACCTGGGGATGCTTCCACACAACATACAGCTTGTCTGGCCGTAAAAATTCGAACACCCCCCATTCCACATTGTGGGCTCACCCTAACCACAGACATCATAATTTGAACAAACTTGAATCTACACTTCTTGAGGATGCTTCCACGCAAGTTACAGCTTGTCTCGTCAATTGGAATTTGAGAAGGTTTTTAAAGAATTGTATATATATATATCCCTATGGAAATATTCGACCCCCCCCCCATTATGGCCCCACCTTAACCCCGGGGATCATGATTCAAACAAACTTGAATCTACACTACAAGAGGATGCTTCCACACAAGTTACAACTTGTCTGGCCAATTAGTTTTTAGGAAAAAGACTTTTCTTCCTATATTCCTATGTTAAAATTCGACCCCCTATTGTGGCCCCACCCTTCCTCCGGGGATCTTGGTTTGAAGAAACTTAAATCTACGCTACCTGAGAATGCCTCCACAAAAGTTACAGCATTTCTGGCCAATTGGTTTACGAGAAGAAGAATTTTGAAAAATACCAACAAATTTTCAATAATTCTAAATTATCACCTCTATAAAGGGGACCAGGCCCTTCATTTGAACAAACTTGAAAGCCGTTCCCCCAAGGATGCTTTGTGCCAAGTTTGATTAAAATTGACTCAGTGGTTCTGGAGAAGATGAAAATGTGAAAAGTTTACAACAACAACTAAAACAACGACGACGACAACGCCAACGACGACGACGACAGACAACGGACAAATTTTGATAAGAAAAGCCCACTTGAGCATTCGGCTCAGGTGAGATAAAAATGATGATGAAAAAAATCCCCATAAGGTAAAGAGAATTGAGAGTTTTACCATTCGTTGAAATTGAATCAACACTTCTGATAATCCCCTTCTAAAAACAAAACCAACCAAACACGTACTTTCTTTTCGACAAAAAAGGTGGTTGGAGAAGAAGAAAACAGGACGAGAAGGAACTAGATATTGAAGTAGATTGTAGAGAAAACGCAAAAGGTTTCCCAAGCAATCGGACTTGCAAATGTGCTAAGATAGAATCATATACATTTTCGGAGTGATGAGAAGACAAATGATATCTACGAACAAATATTTTAACGATATATTCAATTAAAACCATCTACACAAAACTTCAACATATCTTACTTGAGGAAATTGTTGTAGGACTTGTGCAAAAAGTGCACACAGAGTTTTTGATTAAACTATCAGATAAATAAAATATTTGTGAGCATGAAAATTTTCCTTTGGAACAGAGTACTGTTTCCGTTTTGAAAATATTGATTATAATTCATTATGGCCATTAATACGTTTTAAAATTGCTTCCATATTGATATCGAAATCAGAATACCAGAAAATACCAGAAAAGGAAAAGTTATCACTTAATTAATAATAATAATAAATTCGCTGTAATTACATTTTTGCGAAATATTTATTCTAGATTTTAGAAAAATTTTCTATCTTTTATAATATCAAAAATTAAGTTTTCAAAACATTCATCAATAGTTTCGTCCAGTTTAGCTAGTCTATTCACCAAAGCAGCAATTACAGAATAATGTTCTTCTTTTTCTTCTTCGAGCTCTTTTTACGTTTCTATATTCACTTGCTTACGGCAGATTTACATGTCTACAGAAAAAATGATATTCTTTCTTTTATGTGAAAACCAATGTCCGTGCAGCTGTCTTGAGGCTAAAATAGACGTCGGTACGATTTACTTGCAAGTGACCTACAAGGCGTTTGTTATTACTGCCATTCGCAGGGTAAACGTACGTCTGCTGCACGATAATCGTACAACACAAGTACAGTTCCTACGGGCATCGCACGTTGTGGAACCCGTCTCCAAAAATATTTGTACGTGACACCTACGACTAGCACGTCAAACGTCCGTTTGGCTTACACTGCACTCTCAATCACTTCAACTCGGTTTTTAACGCTACGATCAGCCACCGGAGCCACGACTGGCAAAAGCCGTGGCGCACGCACGATCACCAAACACGTACGGCCAGTTTTGATTGAGGCCTAAGTTATTGTATACGAAGGCGGTTCAGAAATCATTGAGACATTTACTCTTACTTCCTTGGGAAAAAAGATAATCCAAAATTTCACCAAATAGTAAGCAAGGGTTCCGTTTAATAGCGTGAACATTTTCCAGTCAATGACATCATTAGATCATTCCTTATAAGCTGACAAATTTGCTTATGTCCAGTAACTCGGAGCAATCGCAAACCTGTCGCAACGTCATTTTAACGTGTTTCCTTGCTCTATGTTTTTAAACGCCATACAAACGAACGGAAAACATGAATTATTCTTTATTTCTCATCATTTGTTTTCATTTTAAGATACTGACATTTACATATTCTCTTCATTCGTGATATTTTATGAAAAAAATCAAGTTTTTTCTACCTAAAAGTCGACTTTCTTTGAAACGTCTCTTACATTCATTCTGTACATATTTTAGAACTGTTGACATCTTGCAGTGAGTGTGTAAAAAGTAGTAGATATTTGGTGCCTTTGTTTTGATTTTAATTCAAAATCAAGAAGAAAAACCTGATAAAATGAAACTCTTGACCTTTTACATTGTATGGGTTTTGTTTAAGCAATTGCTTGGCTTTAATCATTAAAGCTGTACGATTATATAAACTGCTTTCGGACGAAATTCATTTACAATATTTATTCAGTAAATAATGTGTTAATCGTAAATCATTATTTTTGCAATCATTAGCTCTGAAAACAAATTTTGTTTATTATATAAGATCATAGTTATTGTCCAATGCATATTGAATATTTAATATATAATGGTACACATCCTGGTAATATTCCTTCGTTTTGTCTTTTAACAGGCATTTGCTAAAATGTTTGAATTAGATGTTAAGTAGATGTAGAGGCCCATAAGCTGCCAGTTTAGGGGTTTAACCATTAACCATTTGTAATTTAAAGGTTACCCTGGAGTTGTACAAGCACGGATCTAAGGTGGCATTTATAACCTTTGATGGTAGAGATTCGACCATCAGTGACTGGTTCAGTTCTTCACGTATTCTGAACAGTAGCTGGAGCGATGTTACTCCCTCAACTATCTACAACGTTTTCTCAATAGACGGGTAAGAGAGAATTGTTGTTAATATTAAGTGTAATTAAGGATGAATAAATGTGTACAAAACGAATGTCTATGATTTAACATTTGATATGCATACTGTCCTCATCTATACAGATTTCTTATTAGTTTTGACCTACTGCTTCTTATATGAAAACTAATCAATACTTTGGTTTGTTTTCCTTTTGTTGCATATCGATATAAATGGTATTTTAAAATTATTTACAACTCTCTGAATAAACCTTCAACTATGGGAATACAATAAATTCCGTAGGGCATGCTGAATTCTGAATATTGGTTGCTTCAAATTCAGTAAATTTTGCAAATGTTGGCCATAGACAGAAAAGATCCCCAGCAGCAAAATGTAAAACGTTTCTATCTATCTATAGCAACTTAACTGCATGTACTCGAATTTATATTGTAGATCGATGCTTAAAGGCGTCTAATTTATAGATGCTAAATTTTCCGTATTTCATTGTATAACAGTAAGACATTCTCCTTTTATATTCAAATATTTAAATAGTCACATGATGACGTTTAGAAACATACAGTGGGATTTGTTCAGCTTGATTTTAAAAAAAAATGCAATTTTTTCACATTTTTAAGAAAATACGTGTGGTTATTTAATGCAGAGTTTAATGCTTTTACGCAAACTGCGCACATTTATAAGAATATATCAGCGTACATATAGCAACCATCGTGTATGGTTTTAGAGATTGCTCTAAAAATAGAGGTAATTTCAAGTTAGGGTAGCATTTTCCAGGTATTGACAACATTTAGTCAAGATAGTGGTCATTATTTCTCAATGTCTCATTACCATCACCGAGAAATTGATTTCATGAATAACATAAGTTATTTAGACAGAAATGTGTTTTAGTGTACTGACCTGTAAATGATGTTTATCTTTGTATTCATTGATCGATGACCTAACATGTAAAGACTACACGATTAAACCAGTATTATAATTGAAGTTCCCTTGAGACTGAGCGTCGATCATATTTGTGTTAACATTGATTGGGATTTGGGATTCTAACAAATTGACTTCATTATCAGTTAAATGTTGCATCGTAAAGGCAAGATATAAGCTTACTTTTGATCTCAGTTTCCCCTTGCTACTTAATATTCATTTTGTAAATATGATACTGAGATGAAAGGCGAGCTCATTTAAATTTTCTGGTCTGAGACAAATAGTGAGCCATCGTGACGATGGATGGTTGTTTTATTGTTAAGATTTAATATATTGGAGAAGGTATGCCTCATCACCTTCACTTTTAAACGTTTGCATTCACTGAACAAAGGATTTTTTGATGATGACACATTGTGAAATCAATGGTGCCAAATTTTACAGCAAAGAATTGATAATGCATTTGTATTTAAATCTTAAAACTGACAACAAAAATAAGCTTTCTAGAGACAACTGCTATAATGTTTGAATTTTTTATATTTTCGCTACAGTAAAAGCAAAACAAAATTTAAATTTCATTATGTTATGTTTTTTATACTTTAAAAAGGTTTGTGAACATAAAATCAATCGTGTTTGAAATATATATTACACATCGTTATTCATTTAACAATAAGTATGCATGGTGCCGTATTCACTGTGTGTAAAATCAAAAAAAAGGCTGGTAAAATAATGCTGATAAGCATTTCGAAAAAACCCAAAAATGCTTAAATCTTTGCACAATCTAGCATATCTTACTGGGAAATAAAATTCACAAAGAAAGCAAATGTTGTATTGGATTTTAAAACAAATGGACTACAAATGGAATACATTTCTCAATCACATTTCATTTTAGCTCACTCAAGTGAGATCGTTTGCTCACTTTTTGTCTGTCCGAAACTACTAGGCCAATTTTCAAACATGGTAGAAAAAAAACCTAGGTGAAAGGTACTCAAGTGTGTTAAAATGAATGGCCCACTCTCTTTCAAGGGGAAATAATCAAAATAATTGAAAACTTGTTGGCATTTAAAAAATCCTCTAAAAGTTAGCCTGAAAAGCTGAAACTTGTGTGGAAGCACATTTAGTTAGTGTAAATTCATGTTTGATTAAATCATGAGCCCAAGGGTGGGGTTGGGCCATGTTGGAGGTTGAACTTTTTCATAAAAATAAATAGATTTTTAAAAAAAATATATCTTCTTCAACACCACTAAGCAAGAACATCTAAAACTCTCGTGTAAGCATTCTCAGGTAGTGTAGATTCTAGTTTGATTCAATCATGATTCCCGGGTTCAGGTGGCACGACCATAAGGGTCGAAATAAATAGAGAAAAATCTTTGAAAATCTTCCTCTCAAAAACCATTTGACCCAAATGGCTGAAACATGTATAATGGCATTCACAGGTAGTGAAGACAAAAGTTTGTTTTAACTATGATCCTGGGGATTAGGTAGGATAACAATGGGAAGTTGAATTTTACATATAAATAAGTAGAGGAAAAGGTTGACAAACTGATATAACAAAAGGGCCTTGATTTTTAACATAGGAATATGTAAATAAAAATTTGAAAATCTTTTTAAACAAAATATACTCTACTAAATTTTTAAGATATTTTACAAAAATACCATAAAATACCATAAAGCTGATTTGATAATTGAACGATAGGTCGATGTTTCTTGTTAAAAAAATTGAATACCCTGGTACAGATAAACGTGGTACTTTGTTTCTAGTAAAAATAAACGATACATTGCAATCCTAAGTTATCTTACATTTCAATTCTTGTAAGAACCACTTCTTTGCTTTTGTTTGTCTGTACAACTTTTCCATTGGTAGGCCTTCTGGATGCGCAAGATCATTCTTTGTCAACAAACACTACAAATTTTGTCCCGGTGACAGAGGGTGGATGGTAGTTGTGGAACCCAGAACAGGGTGTTGTCCCTGGGAAAACGTCCCCAACAAACCCCAATTTCTCTATTCAGCGGTAGATGATACTGTAGTCTATCAAAACGGATCGACAGGTAGGGAAATCTATGTAATACTTTGCTTAATTTATTGTTGCCATTTTCATTACAATTTATGTGTAACAAGCAAACAAAAAAATAAGTTTGTAGTTCAGTATATTATACATTATATCAACTGAATTATAATGATTTTATATCAAAAGACCGTTAAAACCTCTCTATTTTTCATACGAGTCTTTTTTTTTCTTTAATTTGTTTTGTTTTTGTAGATCCCAAATTAAATTTCTTCTTTATGGTTTCAGATCTTGGAACAGCAGAAGTCATGGCAGTTTTTGTGAATTACAATTAAGTGTATGTTAAAGGAGCTTTATTCAAACAGATATTGTTAACAGATCAAAATCAAAAACAATACAAAAGAAAAAACAAATGAACAAACAAACAAACAAAAACCGTGTGTTTAAAACAGAGAGCGCAATATGTCTTACTACAAATCACATAACGTATTACTACCCTTTGGATTTTTTTCAATTTTGTTCCAAGTGAATGTGCATTTAAAAATCATGTACTACTAGCGTCCTCTATGTTAATAAGATTGGAGACAAAAGGTTGTACTATGTTATATTGAATTACTTACATCGTAATCATTGCTATAACACGTGAAAGCGAAATGAATTGATTATTGCTAGTGCTCTCAGGCGCTATAATCCATTTTTGCTTTTAAGTTGGCATAACAGGTGATTAGAATGATTGGTAGAAATTTTGGGAAATATGCACTCGCCATTTCGTATTAGTCATCTTGCAATGTACTATGTGTCATGTGACATGAAAATAATACAGAATAAGTTTTGTTTTTGCACTGGACAAGATTGTCACACTAGAATTGTTTAAAATGCGTCATACGATCGACGCAATGGCATTTTCTTTCACTTTTGCGGCAGAGCTCAATTATTTTCGAATACCCGAGATATGTTAATCGCTTTCTTAATCTGTTGATTTTAGACATCCACATTGTCATCAAAACGTTTTGTTTGTTGCTCTTTTCTAAAATACAGTGTTTTATACCAACGTAAGCTTTGTTTCTCGACACAATTTGTAAACTTTCGTTTCACTTTCTATGGATCTCAACAACCACACGTACATATTTTAAAGCTTTATCTGTATATTAAAACATTTCAATAAAAGTATTCGGTACACTGTCATGATTTCATTAAGATTAAAAACCAAGTAACCAAGAAAATGATTAAGTTATGGATATTGAATACACATTCTTATTCAACATTTTTTTGAGTTAATTATTTTTAGCTGAGCGAGCTTCCTAATATTTTTAACAGGTACGCTTGTAATTCAATATTTTAAATACTGAAATATCTAAAAAGAAACATATATTAACTTTGTTGAGCTTAACTTTGCGATGCTTAGGCTAAACAATGTTGTATGGAATATGTACATGTATATAAATACTAAAATAATACTATTCAAGAAAGTTCGTTGACCGATTTTTTAAAGGATGAACTCGATTAGTAATAAAAACCGATTTGGTCAATTTTTTCTATCTTTATTGTTTCTAACGCTTAAGTAATGCATTTCTATTGATCAATTAAAATTTGAGTATCAGCCCTAGAGTTATAAGCAAGTTACAGATATCACAATTCTATGTTGTGTAAACAATGCTCGTGTATTATTTTTTTATATTGTTTTTATACACCGGTAAAAAATCTTTTTCTTTAGTGAACTCTGTATCTAGCTTAAACGAGTAACTCGACGGCTGACACTAACTTTTATTGACTATTAGAATCCTCCTACTGGATCATTGCAAACATTAAAAAATATTAAAAATCTTATTATCATGATAAAGCTTTACAGCAGCAAGTTTAAAACCAATTTACCAAACGATAAGAAAAACGATAACAAAAAAAGTCTAAGAAACAAAGTTAAAACAGAATGACTGACCGCCAGCAATACATAATAAAGTCCCTTGTGGTTTATCATTAGGGGACTGATAGAATGTGTCGTCGGTGGTTCTGCATAAAGGTAGCGAGAAACGCAGAAAAATACAAAACTGATTGCAACTCAATATACCATATGAAATGATCGTTAATTTCATATTAAGTGAGTTAAATGAATAATACAGAAAACTGGTCAATGGGTCAATCAGGCAATGTTTTACCTGACTGCACCACCATGGACTGTACAAAATGTTCATAAAAATTACACAAAGTGAGTAAAAATGATCTTTTAAAATATTTCAATGTGTACAAAATTGAGGAAAAAAGTTTTATCAACCAATAGATTTTAACAATGCATAGTCAACTTAAAAAGTTTAAAACAAGGTCGTTTAACAATATAGAAATATTGACTGGGGTTGAGGGCAACATTGGTTATATTAGCCCCCGAGGGACGATATATTGCCCGACGCGAAGCGGAGGGCAATAATTTCGTCCCAAGGGGGCTAATATAATCAATGTTGCCCGAAAACACGGTCAACATTTGTTTTGCTATATGAAGAAACAAACCAAAATTTAAGAGAGAATTTGTAGACAGATCGCCATAATTTTCTGAGCTCAACATAGAATTCACGAATTCAATTTTGCGCCAAGTTCATTTTAAAAATATCGTCGGCATCAAACTGTCACTGGTGACATTCCGCCGCCCGTAGAAATTAAGTTACAAATGTTCTACCTGATTTTACTTTACAGTAATTCGCAAATCCTTATATCCGTTATGATAGCAAACCGTTGCATTGCGCGTCCGTTGCTTACTTGCATTGACTGATTATGACGTCACCTTGTTTTGGAGTCGCGAAGAGTTATTTACGTCACCATTTACGAATCAAAAAATCAGAAGCTATTAATTGAAATAGAGGGAATATTCTCTAGATATTATTCCTAGCCGGTCAATATTAAAAAAAATATTGACCGGTCAATATTTTTCGGACGAGCTTACATTACAATTATTGAATATTCGTCTATATAGAGTTATATAGTGAGAATATACTACTGAATTAAACAATATTAATTATTTACGATACGTGACGCGCCAAGCAAAAGCCTCTTTTATTTCAATTATGACGTTATGAAATTTTGCTATGCCTTATTAAAGTTTTGCATCAGCAATGATTTTCTTTAATTAAAAATAGCGTAATTTAGTAATAAATAAATTAAGGCTTAACAAGTGTTGAAATATTTTTCCTTTTTAAATAGATAAAAAAGAATGTTGATCTTATTTGTGCGGAACAAGAAAAATGTCGGGGCTTCCAAGTTATTTTTTTTTTAAATATTAAAACACTGCGTTATTTTCATTCATTCGACCTTAATAAAATATAAATAAATTTACTAAAATACTAAAAAATATTTATTTATAAATTGATCAACATAATTCCAATCATGTTTGGTTTCTAAGCAGGCGTGATGCTGAACTGACGATCCAATCTAAATGTCGGGCACTTTCAAGTCTCATTTTCTGTGATCTGAAAACACGATGTAATTTAACACCTTTTGATTTAAACTATCAAATTGCAGCTCTACTTTAAACCAAATAAAAAATATATTGTCAGATGACAAAATGAAAACATTTTTAATTCATGTTTTTTATTAAATACATGTGTTGTAGTAAACCCAATATTATCGGTGACATGTCGAATGATTTGTACTTCCGGTATAACGGAAGCAATAAATAGACCAAAAAAGAAACTGATGATGATTAATACAGATGAAGATACATGCATACTGCATGAATTCAAGCACTGGACTAAAAACAATACACGCATTTCAAGAAATAACTTTAAACTTCAATTCCCGCATAGTAGGTTATGGCGTCACTTAAGGGGGATGTGCGGCCATCTTGTACATTTGAGGATAAGAATGTAAACATTTCATGAACTAGCTGGTTTCTGCACGAAACTGACCAAAATTGTTGTTAAGAGATATAAAAGCTAATATGAGATTCTACATGTTGTTTTGTATACAAGTTATGCATACAAGAACAGGACAATCCTTTTTTAATCACTTAAAACAGCTGTCGAACTGCGTATCTGCAGACTTTGAGGATCTAAAAATCTGAAAAAATATGAAGGGGGTTCATTGGTGTCCTATCTACAACCATTTGTTGAAAAAAAGTTTGAATCTTGCACATTTATGTTGTAACTTTGCCTCAAAATAGGGTACCCTATTTTTATCTGTCGGCATGGGATCTATTTTCAGAAAAGAAAAATCCAGTCTTTACTTAGAACTCCTGTGTCTATGGAGACACATTGACGTTATATTTTCATACAAAAAAATAAATGTCAATTCAAAACAATCCGTGTTAAATTTCATAAACTTTTTTTCAGTTCTATAAGTATAAATTAAAGTAAATTCTTTTTAGAAGTGGGGTAGGGGTCCAAAAAAGTGATTTTCTTAAATTAAAAAAAAGTATACATTATATTTCAATGAAAATATATCTTTAATGTACCTCCATAGACAAAGACAAATATATCTTGTGGTTTTTGAGGTCCATTTTAAGAATAGGGTACCTACTTTGAGACAAAGTTACAACTTAAGTAAGCAAGCTTAGACCTTTTTCTCAACAAAAGCTTGTAGAGAGGACACCAATGAACCCCCTTCATATTTTTTCAGATTTTTAAATCTTCAAAATAAGTCTGTAGCTGCGCAGTTCGGCAGCTGTTTTAAGTGATTAAAAAGGCATTGTCCTGTTCTTTTATGCATACTTTTCAAACAAAATGACATGTAGGACTTTATATTTATTGCTTTTATATCTTTTGGCAACATTTTTGGACAGTTTTGGGAAGAAACAAGCCAATTCAAGAAATGTTTACATTCTTATCCTCAAATGAACAAGATGGCCGCACATATTTCTTTTTGAGAACAAATTGTTCTGTCCTTCCTCTTGGAAGGTGCACATGCAAATAAACTACTCTAAATTATTTCTACTCCCATTGTTTAGATTTTTTGTTGAAACTAATGTTTATCCACATGCAAATAAAACAATTTTAACTTATTTGCATTCCCATTGTTTTAATTAAAGTAATGTTTCATCGATATTCATTCAAACGATTGTGCATTCCTTTCACAGAGGAAAATACATTGTATCATACCTATGAACCTTCTCCATTTTCATTCTTTTGCTTAATGCCAATGGAACCCATGAAAATTAAATAACAATTGAATTTACAATTGTGTAATATGTTCAGTAATTTCACAGAGGTAAGAGATAAATTAAATGCATTGTTATAATAAAAAGTCTTTTGTTTCTTTTTTTTCCTATCAATTTTTATTTCTATTATCAATTTGAAAAATGCAGTTAAAGAGGTTCGCTCCTCAGGTTTTTGGTAGCAATTTTGGGTCAACTCCAGTCTGAAAGTTCTGCATCACATATTGATTCTAGTAGTATATTTATATTTTACAATAAACTTTATTGAATAAAATTGTTTAAGAAAAATTATATTTTTACAGAGTTTAGTGAGGGACTATATTTTGTGGCTGAAGGTTTTCAGGAAGAAAAGGAACAATTTTCATAAATCAACAGTTTTAGAGTACTGTTACTTTTGCTTCATAATTTTCAGCGCAGACCAAACTTCTAGATAGTTTGTGTATTACAATATATTCATGATGTTCTGAAAAACATATTTGAACAATATTTTGATATTTCTATTGATATATTTTGGCATATTTAGCTTTTATTTCATAGAAGTTTTAGAATAAATTAGCTGCAATTTTGGCCTAGAATTAGCTTATTTCATGCTTTATCTAAAATTTTTGACATGTGACCCCTACTTTTTTTACTTTTACACGAGACAATAAATGTATGTCTATTTGTATGCAAAGTTTTGGAAAGATGACATTGCTATTATTATTATTTTTTGCGTTATAATTTGATTACTCAAAAATTTTGTAACTATCTAAACATCTGTTGTTGTGTTCATTATGAACTGGCATTTACAGCGACCAGTTAAGCAATATTTTTAAAACTTTAAACTAGATATTACTTTTTTAGTCACTAAATGTGTTCATCTTCATACTGTATTAAAATCATAATTAAATAATCGTTCAAACTATAAATATTTGTTTGATTTCTTCAAAAAATCAATTTACATGCCAAATTTTAGCAAAAAGTTCAGGAATAAATATTTCTGTTTTGGGCTCTATATTTAAAAAAAATTGGCATGTGACATTGGTCACAAATAAAACAAATAAACATTTAGGTCCCCATCTTTATATAAACCCTAGTGGGTTTTGGATGACAGACATTACTAGTATTTCAGGTGCCAACCTCCTTAATGTTTCCACGTATTTCCGTCGATGTTATCCAGCATTAAAAAAAAATATTAACAGAAAAATATCAAATAAGAGAGAGAGAGAGAGAGAGAGAGAGATAAAAATGAATATACAACATAAGTATGTACAATGTACATCAGAATTTTAAACATGTATTAAAGAAAATAGTTTTTAAAATTACACAAGATATAAAATTGAATTCTTTTTGAGAAAGTATAATTGTTTTCATCGCAAGGTTATAAAATGAAAACCATTTGTTAGCAAATGCAATATTTTTTTTTTACAACCAGAAGTGATTTCTTTGCTGAAAATATGCATGGTCTGTCAAAATCATAAGTATAGAAAATCTAAAAAAGGGTGAAATGGGACCTGGTATGCAGCCGTTCTCTGAATGATGATCTCAGCTATATTCTGCCTTTTTTCTGCAACATGGTGTTGAAATATTATGTTTTAACAAAACGAAAATTCAATTCAGCATTGTAGGACAACTTTTCGTAACAATTCATACATATAGTTACGATTTTGCTAAGTATAGTCATGTTTTCTTATGTTTTTAAAGCTTCTTGGTCCGATTTTTTTGGTTTTTACAGTATCAAATAATTTTCCATACAAACCAATTATCTTTGAAAGTTATGGACTTTCTCCTATTTACACCAGCAGAATCGGTCTCCTTTCAAAGTTAGAAATATTTAAAGTAAATAAAATAATTTCTTTTTGGGCAAACGAAAACACAAACCAAAATGCATCACGGGAATGTTTAGAAAAGGGAACCGTTTGGTTTCGTCCCCCGGATGATTGGGTTTATTCAACCCGCATGCTGTGCATCGATTGTAAACAAAGCAAAGTTAAGAAATATTAGCGAACAAAATGTAACTTTTTTTTTAATTTACCTGAACATTATAACCTTTATTTATAGCGATGTCGAAGTCGTAATACAACAATACCGGTCTATACGTCAGAGGCGAATTTTAACATGAGGCGAAATAACGCGACTCCCTTTTTTGTCGCTTGTTTTGTTAAGAAATTTTGTACATAATTTTTGTCATTGAAATTCGGCTTAATTGACCGGGAAAATTACAGCAATGTCTCTTATTATACATATACTTAGCATAACCATCATTTAAAAGCGTACCCAAAATTTGATATAAAATCGGACCAAGCAGCTTCAAAAACATTAAAAACAAGGATGATATTTGATCAATGAAAATTAAAAAAAAAATAAAAATAAATCACCCCTTACTTGTTTTTGACATTTTAAATGTTCCTATACAAAACTGGCAAGTTATACGGCGATTAGAGATTATCTAGAGTACTGAGGCAGAAAAGGTACTTCCGATAATTGTCCAGAACATATATAGGGACCGAACGATATTGCACAAACAGACCGGCAGACTACGTGATATTCATTCTTTTTTAGAATTCTTATCTAAAATTCTAAAAGCATTTTTACTTACTAATTCAAAACACATTTATTCATGACTGCATACCATATCATACCTTGTATATTTAATATAATGCAGTTCAGTTCTATGTATTCCAAGTAATAACTTTGCCGATATGAAATGATAAATCGGAAACAGACACTTTAACGTGTACAAATGTATCCAGGTAATATGCAACATCAGGCTGAAAAAAAAATCAGTTTAAACCCGACTGGCTTTCTAGAAATATTTTTCTAAAATCTCAAATAAAAGCGTTGGAGGAAAGCCTACTACATAAAGTACAAAGTAGTTTTTTCCCAGCTGCTGGTCGGGCGACGGAGAACAATCATGTATTTCATTTTGACTTCATAATAAATTTAGGTGATGGTAAGGCGGTTTCCATGAATTTTTGAAATCTGTTGTGCGACACTTTGATCATGATGTTCGACCTTGAGAGATTTAACCCGGCGCTTTTAAACGTATTAAGCAGACATATGCTCTCATAGCCGAATCTGATCGCTTGTTACCAATCTGTGGAAAGATGTTAATATTGTAGTATTCCATTGGCTCAGAGCGAATAACGAAACTTATCGTGTTTTGTATACATGTAGTATTTACATCATCTTCAAGAAAAATACAGAGATTTAATTTATATATTTTAGGACTTTTAAATCATTTGTACCATTCCATATCTTAAAAATTATTATTAATTGTTTGAAATACACTGAATCAAAATAAGATAGATGTACTGTTATTGAAATATATATAGTTAATAATATAGCACCAATTGCTGGGTTTATAGTGAATTAGTTATGATAGATTGGTGCAACAGATAAGTTTGTAAAAAAAAAAAAGGTGTAATACATTAAAAAAAATTTTAAAAATAAGAAAAGTATGTGCATTTGCATTCTTTTGTGCATTTCATAAATTTCAACTTTTAAACGTGTAAAGAAAAAAAAACTATTACTGTAACAAATTGAGTTGAATAAGATATGACCATTGAACAATAATTGAGTTAACAATCACTTAACAGAAATTGAACAAAACGAAATTGAATCTTGAATGCATAACTACATTAAATAATTTATTAAGATTAGCAGTATTGTCAGCATCATTTGCTTTAAATACAATCTTAAGATTGCTGTTGCCGTTTTTGATCTTCTAACTCATATAGTGATTATCACTCAATCTAATGATACAATTATCACGAGCATTCTTCTTACTTGAGTAAATATTTTGAATGATGATAAATGTACATCCATGTCCCTGTTAATCACGTGTATTTGATATATCGTTTGCATTTTGAATGTGTTAATTTCTTCATTTCTTCTTTCGGCAAACTATCTTTTACATTTACATAATTAAGTACTAGGTTTAGCATCATAATGATTCTTTGTGTAATTACGCATTGATATTGTCATCCAATTGCATGTAAGATAATTATGATAAAATAACTTATCAGGAACAGATATTGCGCATTTCAATGACAGAATATCATACCAGATATTTTTAAACTTTTTTCAAGACCTTTTGTAATTTAATAGAAACCTTCATGAGTGCAATTTATCAACCAACAGACGTTGCAAGGTGTAGACAAAACAAGCGTGGATACAGGGACTCATTGATTAAAACGAAAATGGATAGTGTAGTAGAACCAATATCAATGAGACTAGTTAGTGGACTAAAAATTATGAAAATATGTTGAAAGTATGTATCATTTAAGATGTATATCTATAACATGTGTTTGTTTCGGTTTTATTTGGCTTACTTAAATTTAGAACATACGTGTATAACTAAAGTCCATGGGTCAGATGATGACTGGACAATGAGTAAATGAATATGGAAATCTTAATGCAAGTGGTTGATACATATATCGTATCTATCTCTTGTTTAATCAATCTTATGACATTAAAGTGATAGTATCTCAATGTGCTGATATTTCAGTGATTTTATTTTCACAGCAAGAACATTTAACACAAAATAGAAAAAATAGATTTCTCTGCCAAGTTATTTAAAATCGGAAAATTTAAATTCCCAATGTTGTTTTCAAAGAACAAATTGATAAAATGCATTTCCAAAGGTCGATTTATCTATTAATTATGGATTGATCTAATGATAATAGTTGATATGTTCCTTCTATTCATTTATTTGAAAAGTATTAAATCACAGTTATATTTACAGAGTAAATGGTATTATTCTTGTCGCTTAAAATTGAAATCTGTGTTTCTATTTTGGTCTACGAAATGGATTTTCAAAAAGAACAAGTTTTAACACTTTAAAATTGCATAAAATTTAGAATCGCTCTGCTGTATGTGGCATCCTATAAACACCTACAAGAACTATAAGACACAACCAGGTATCCAAATAAATTTCTGTACAAATAATCCACTAAATGACTAGGTAGAAATAGATCTAATTTGTACCTCAAACCAAAGAAATCATATATGTGTGAAGTATGATCTGTCAGACGATAAGCTAAGAAATAATGAAGCGATTTGACAAAATAAAGTCTTCGAAGTATTCGAAATCAGAGTTTGGTATGCAATTGGAGTTTACAAAGTTGCTATACGACTATTATGAAATAGAAACTATTTAGATGTTATAAAACTACAATTATTATGCTATAAAAATTTTATGAATATGCATAAATATTTTTCTTTTTGTGAAGATTATGTCTTTATTTTTGAAAATAACTTGGGATCAGATCATTGAATTCAATAACACATTCTCCAGAGCGTTGCAAGCATCATCGATTTCCTTTGTCATTACGTTTAGTAACTAGAAAAAAACTTAGCTGAATATTAAACAATTTGATTGAACAGAAAAAACATCAATATTTGGTCAATAAACAGACAGCACATGTCCTCGTATTTTTCTGATTTATGGTAGACTGTTCGAGCTGCAGAGACAGGAAGGACATTTATCATAATATGCTACAAATGCATGAAGTGCAATTAACAAAAGATTCAACTTATCAAAAGGATAATGACTAAATTGATACTTTTTGTGGTGTCCTGTCTCTTTATCGCAGTCTTTATTTCAATGAACACTGCGGAAGAGTCAATCTATGCAAGTCTCTTTTCTGGATTGGCGGGGTATCGAGTTAGAAACCCCTTGACTTCATTCACTTTGTCTGATAGTTATTTATTTGAGTGCTGTATGAGATGTTTGCAGTATCAAAACTGTTATAGCGTCAACATCAATGGAGATGACAGATTCTGTGAAATAAACACCCTGGGTCCAAGCGGGTACGGGGATTTGGTAGATGCAAACGGAATTTGGACATTATTCATCAGAACCAATGGTAAAAAAATGTTGCTGGTGACCCTTACTCTTTAGCAGATTGTATCATTTCTGGTTTTCTTTCTAATATCAATAGATATTCAAGGTTTTGTTATCTATGTGTGTTTAAAGCTTCTAATAACTTTAAACTAGAAATTTCTCTTTCAGCTTTTGAGGTGAACAAAAACATTGTGAAAGTCAATAAATAAAGCACATAAATCACAAGGAATGACTTTAACAAGTTCATGTGATGATCACCTCTCATTATTTGTTACAGTTCCCCATAACGAGCTAATGTTCCGGGCTACCCCGGGAGTTGGGCTGAGTGTCAAGGACATCTGGCTAGGAAATATCATTCCCCCGACCGCTCAAAACACGTGCGTTTCGATGAAGAACACGTCATGCTCTACGCATTACCGGAATCCACGGGTGGAAATCTGGGAAAGTCTTTCCATTTCTCAAGTATTGTGCTTGTTTTGATTATACAGATTATTCTATATTGAAAAAATGCATTATAAATAACACACGGATTATAAAGCGTAAACTGCCCCAACCCAGGTTATACTTGTATAACTTGGGTAGACATTGAGGTCATTTCTTAAATTATTGAAAATTATTTAGAAAAGGGAAAATCCAAATGTTTTAGGTTATGTTTAGGATTGGGATTTTTCCTTTAATTCAGAGCTCTTCTTCTGAAATAGAATACTACAGCCTAAAACTGGCCACGACCATCCTGCCTTCTGGTATTTTTAAAAGACACACAGTCAGTATTATAAAGCATTATATATAGTACTAGACTAGACGCTATATCAAATAAGTTAAAAAAAAATATTTTTACTGGGCGATTGAAGACAAAAAATACAGCAACAGGACATCGTTGTCTTTAAATGCACGCATAATTTTCGGGTTAGCAGACGGAGTGGTATGGTGTTTAGAGCCAAAGCAATGGAGCGCTTTTTTCCTTTAAAACATTATGAAATATACAAAATCAAAAATCAATTCTGTACACCGCATTCAATCAGGGAGGCTCACATAAATGAAATATGTTTGGATTTTCTTAGGGGGCAAACCTGAAATGTGTATAAGAGCACAATGAAACAAGTCACATTAATTTTCTTTTAAAAATATGTATTGAACTTTGACTAAAAGCGATCGAAAAAGGATAAAAATTTTTAAATATTTAAGAACTAACGTTTTCCTTTATAAACCCTGTAAAGAATTTTGGGGCGGGTGAAATCTATACGACTTATTTGAGGGGACACTCTCTTTGACAATTTCGGCTTTTTAAGTCTTTAGGAAAGATCTTTAAGAAATGTATGTGCATGCACAGATGTAAGGCTAGGATATATCAAATGAATGCTCAAGTTTGTGGTTGTTTGAAAAAATTTAAACGGTCTAAAAAACTATCATCATTTAGTGCTTAACCAATGGAGTCTGCTAGAGTGCAGAATTTTAATAATTTTCAAGATGATATCAGCAAATAAACGTTTTTAATGTGTTTTCATCGAAAAAATTGATCTTAAATCGATTTTACTGCGGTGGGTATGATGTTATGATTCAAATTTCAGTCAATGATTGTGTAACTAATTTTATCAGTTAATGATAATACCATTGCAGCTACATACTTTGGAAAATAAAACATGATTTGTTAATAAATAAATGAATTAGATACTAACTCAGTATCTAATCCATTTATTAATTAACAAATCAGAACAAAACTTGCGGCCAGTGAGTATCGGCCTAGTTTTACTAAGTAAATACTCACTGGCCGCAAGTTTAAGGGTTAAACTACCCATTTGTAATTTTAAGGTTACTCTTGATTTGTACAAGCACGGATCTAAGGTGGCATTTATAGCGTTTGATGGGAGAGATTCGACCATTGAAAACTGTTCAATTCTTCCCGTATTTTAAACAGCAGCTGGAGCAATGTGACCCCCTCTACCATCTACAACGTTTTCTCCATAGAGGGGTAAGTCATAACTTTACCTAGAATAGGTAAATTAGTGCCTATACAATAATGCACATTTGATTGGCTAGGATTGCAGATATTTAAATCGTTTTCTTGTCTATCCATTGCCTAAAAGTTTAATGTTAACATTGCATAAACGTATTTATTATCAATACATAATAGTTCTAAAGAATATATATATATAACTTTATTTAAATTCAGAAAAAGTTGATGTTAAATATGCAGACACATTAAATGAAAGTCAAATCATTGTAAGGTTTGAAACTGTCTATGACATACTAGTTGATAATATTACAAAGAAATCAAGAAAATTTTGAAATTCAAAAGCATAAGCAGTTTTACTTTGTGGGCAAGGGTCTCGCGGACTCGATGTTCCCGGTGTAACGAAGAATTTTGACCCGGGTTAAAAATTGACCCGGGAGTCTTTTTTCAACGTTGAATATTGACCCGGGGGTCATTTTTCAACGTTGAAAATTGAGACCAAAAGTCGTGAAAATTATACCCGGGGTCATTTTTCAACAGTTTGAAAAAGATTTTTCTAAACTCTGATGACCTCGACACGTTGAAAATTGACCCTGTTGAAAATTGACTCCAACTTCAGTCAACTGAACTGGAATTTGCTCTACCCGATATAAATGTACATGTTTATACTTGAAAGCTTCAGTTTTAAAATTTTAATTATTGTATACTGTCCGTTACATATACAGACTTGGCTGATTTTTTAACTTAAAGGTTGATTTGTCCGATTGCAGTCATTTAATATTAGAACTAAAAATTTGGTATCTATTCATTTTACTATGTAAATAAAACTGAGAAGATGACCTTTTGCTTTTGAATGGGACGGGCGAGTCGGACAAGCAATTTTTTTGGCCCTAAAATTGATTTTCATTCCCTCGAGGGACAGAAGTTAAAGGTCACAAATACAGATTAATTATTAGTTTCTACTGTCTGATTTTTTTTTTGGTAGTTTAAAGAAAATATGTTATTTGTTTTCAAGTGTACTAGAACAGAATACAAATTATTGTCTATGTCTAAAAGTACATAAATTAACATTATTTTACAAGATAGTGTATAGACTGGCACCTAATTATTTCATAGATCTCTTAAAACCCTGCATTCTTCCTGAAACTACTTATCCCTTAAGGTGTAATAACACACCTGGAAAAGGTCACTCAAATTAACAGTAAATTTTTTGATTATGAAAGGTTTAATTATAAATAAACTGTACATATGTCAAATAAGCGAAAAAATTTGCAGTTTGAAGATAAAAATGAATATCTAAAAAATTCAATTCAGTAAGTAACAACAAAAGCCCCTGCGGGATTCGAACGGATCACAAGCCCGACATTTTATCCACTTGCCTATGGAATAAGTTACATGTTGCTGTCGATAAAATCCTTTTAATAAAACGAAATGGCGTTTCGATCAGAGGTCAGCCATTTTGTGATGATTTGTTATTCCACTATAAAAAGTCATGATGGTCTTACTTTTAGTATTCCTTAAGCTAGAACTACATCTTATTTGAAACGTTTTATGCCCTGAACTAATCAGTTATGGAATGATTTACCTCTTTGTATTAGAAGCCTTCCATCCGTATTTTCTTTTCAAATGCTTTAAAGAAACCTTATTATAAAAACCCTGAAAAATTTTTTAATCATGAAAATCGCATGAAAAATATTATCCATTGTCAATTAAGGAATAGTGCTAGAAGTTTAAATGCTGACCTTTATAAAGACTTTTTATTAGATAATTTTATTTGCAATAATGTGGGTTTCATATTGAAAATGCATTTCATTTTTTCTTTCAATGTCCTAAAAATCTTAAGGAAAGAAATAGTCTATTTTATTGCATATCAAATTTGGGCATACAAAAACCTATAACTCTTGACTTATTGCTGTCTGGAGACAATGATATTTCTTAAGCTGAAAACACTGCCTTAATTTTGTTCATGAATTATTTTGCAAATACTAAGAGATTAAAAATAATTAGTAATGTAAGTCAAATGCTGTATCTGTATATGGGTTTTGCTTGTTTATTCTTTCTCTTTTTACCTATTTACCTTTTTTTTTGGTTTATTTTATCTGATACCCATTATTCATATTTTCATCTACTTTACGACCATATTGAGCTTTAGTATGCCATCTTGCATCCATTTATTAGATAAACACTAAAATAAAAGCTGAATTGAATAAGATTATATGTAATAATTATTTGTACCTTGTTCCTTATGGAGAAGGTTTACATAGGCATTGCCTGCTACCTAATCCATTTATGTAATATATTTACATAATAAAATATGTTCAAATCAAATCAGTATCTCTATTTTCAAAAACTGACATCAACCCCCCACTCTTCCCTTTTTCGGGATATAATGCTTGTCCCTTTATTGATATAAACTTGTCATTTGTCCAACAAATACTGGCCGTTAACGTTACTTTTCATGCAAATCGACATAGCTTATTTCCACAGGTGACGTTGTTCTTATAATAAAAAATATAAAACCTCTATCTAATAATACTGTACATAACGTCAGGTGCCTGTGCTTAAGTTTGAGAAGTCAGGACACTTCCCTGACAGTAATAAATAAACAGTTCTCACATGACAAGTCGTCAATAGTTTTTATTAAGATGTAAATTATTCGACAATTTTTCATAAACTTGCCAGATGACTATTTTTGAAGCATCAGCCAACTTTCTGCATATGCGTGCATGTAGTTCTTTTTTTTTTTTTAAATTACAATTGGTCGCTATTATTTTGAGTTTTCAATTTCATTAACTACGTTTAAATTTGAAACACAGGTACCCAAAGTTATACATTTTTCTCATAATTTAAAATATATAGCCTCTTTGTTAATAATGTAGGTGCCTGTGATATGAAGGTCCACCACCTACTTGATCGACCCCGACGCATGATCCTTTACTTCATTTTCATGTTCGATTTTTTTAAATTCAAAAAATGCAGTTGACCATTCCATTGACGAAAACAATGATGGTTAATAAACTTCTGTTAAGTGTTTGTAATCAGAGCTATTTAGAAACTACAGAAGCAAAATTGCATTATTGTCATTCTGAACAAAACATTTAGGTTGCTAACTTGCTATACATTTAAATAAGCATAATTGTATATGCCCAGAAAAAATAAAGATTTGTTTCAATCATTTCCATCATATTTAATTACATCCTGGTTTATTTAAATAGCAATTTTTCACAGCAAAACAAAACGCTGAAAAATATCGGCTTTCAAGATATATATAGTTACTACAGCATCTTTCAGGAAAGAGTATGCATGAACATTTCCGAAATACTAAAATTACATATGTTAGGAAATTAATTTTTAAACAAAAAGATAATTGCTGGGTTTCTTTCTCTAAAGAAAACTTCTATGAAGATAATACTGTTAGCGTATCGTCATATCTAATTTGTTATTTACTGGGCGAGTGTATATGCAAAATTTAGATAATCATAGTTTTAACATACTGAGTAGAAGAACAAAATGAACAATTTGTCATTTTGTAACGACCACCAAGAAAATTTACAATGACAATATCACAATTTCAATTTACAGATGTACTGGGTGAGTGTAAAACCAGAATTAAACAATATGACGTATAGTAAATGTTTTGATAAGTCTATCGTGTAACCAAATATACCAATATTCTTTTTAAAACATAATCTTTGAAATATATACACCACACAAAACAGCTATTATACGCGAAAAGTAAACTACGAATAAAATAGTTAATACATATTTGAAGGGATAATATGTCAATTCGAAAAATAATCATTGAAATGTTTCATATTTTTTCGTCCGACTGCTAAAACATGTAAACATGTAAATCTAAAGAATAAATATGAAAAAAGATTGTTAAATAAATCGAAGTTATAGATATTGATTTGTTAATTTGTGCGTATTTGCTGTTGAATTTTGAACTGGTTTCATGATCAAAATTCTACGATGCGGGTCAATTTTCAACGGATTGGGGTCTTAATTTATCACCTTTGGTCTCCATATTCAACGTTGAAAAATGACCCCCGGGTCAATTTTCAACCCGGGTCAAAATTCTTCGTTACACCGGCCGTTACGTTACGCATCTACTTATCTAATTAAAAACCTCTCTCGTTTCATACATACTATAAGTATCATACAGATAGTTTCTGTGTTCTGACAACATTTTTTTACATCAATACTTTGCCCTCAAATGCATGTCGATAATAATAATATTTTAAAATTGCTGTCAACTCGCTTAATAAACCTTGATTTTAGGATAAACATATATAGCTTAAATAAGATTTATAGCAATGCATCAACTAAAGAGGCTGGATTATACATGGATATAAACTGAAGTCTATAGGACACGCTTTGCTGAATGTTGGCTGCTCAACTTCAGTAAATAAACTTTGGAAATGTGGGCTAGAGACACAAGAGATCATATGCAACAGAATTTAAACATTCTGATATTTATAGCAGCCAAACTCTAAATTTATAATAGATTGTTTTTCCAAAATATTCAATGACTGTAGTTTTGACCTAATTTCTTTTCTAAATGTTTAACTATCTGTTTTGTGGTGTAAAACAGTCAGACATTCTCCAAATTCCAATATTTCCAAGATGGTGTTGAATGCTATTTTTGTATATTAACTATAGGAGATTTTGATTCAATAAAAGTGATATTTATGAACAAATGAATGTCCTTATGAAAAAAAAGTTCAAAAACATACAGTGGTTTTCATTTTCGTTTAACCCTTGATTCTAGAAAGTTTAATTTTTAGAATTCCTATATTTTTTTTTAATATTTAGATGTTTAAAAGCGAATTGCAAACATTCGATGATTGTGTAAGCAAAAATATATATCACCTTTCCTGTATGGACTGAGAGATTGTCCTACAAAAGTAAGATAAACCGAAAATTCGAATCAGCGTTAGAGTGACCCAAATATAGAAAATATATCGTCAAAAAAGTTGGCATTATCACATTCTCATAATTATCACTGATTGATTGATTTCAATAATTGCTAAAGTAATTGACGCATTATGTGCTTTAGTGTACTTACATGTGATTGCTGTCAAGATTTTTTATACATTGATTGACTATATACAATGTAAAAGCGACTCAATGAAACCGGTATCACACTTCAAATTTCCTACAAACGGACGTGGACCATATAAGTGTAAACATTGAAGAGTCTCGGATTGAAACAAATTGATTCTATTGTAAAATACTGACGTAACTGAGTCTGTTGCAAAAAATGAGAGAGAGAGAGAGAGAGAGAGAGAGAGAGAGAGAGAGAGAGAGAGAAAGAGAACGAGAAGGAGAGAGAAATAGTTTGCTTTGTACAGTAAACCCTGGCCGTAAGAAGGCGGTCGGTTAAAGAATATGAAAATGAGAAGTTACTGTGGGTTTTTGCGTAGCTAGTTCAACCAGGTTTGTTCTATGTAACGCAGCTTTGCTAAGAGAAAGCGTGTGGTTGAAAGATTCCAATTATAAAAAAAAAATTAAAAAGGCAAAATGGATTAGTAAAATAAATGTGTTCTTGTTTCTTTTTATTTTAATCATTTTTAAAAACATTAGGCAATTGTTTTTTTACAATTTTGTCTATATGACTGACAGTGGAATTTTCATGTACTGCAACAGCTGAAGCTTTTTCTTTAGGAAAAAACAGTTTGCGACCGTTCTTTTGACGCTTGCTTCAATATTTTTTTGCTAATAATTTAACTACTTTGGTGAGACCTAGATCAAATTAAAGTAATGCATTGATATTGGAGCTAAAATAAAATATCAATAAGCCCATTATCACATAGCTACTAAATATTTCTGTTGGAAAAGTGATACTGAGAAAAAAAAAAAGCTCATCTTAGATTTAGGGCCTCGAGGAAAATGAAGAATCTTGCATGTGAGTCATAATTTTTTTTTCTATTCAATTTCAAGGAGTGATTCCAAAGTAACAAAGAAACTTTTTAAGAAACGTTTTAAGAAAGTAAATAAATGTTGGGAAAAGTAGGTACATTTTTGATGTGATGTGACTAGTATGTAGGTTATTTATGCCTAAAATGTGCGAAAATAATGTCACTATTTATATCATAATTCTTTTCTACTTATTTTTAATGGACGATTCAAAAATAGATCAAAATGCAACAAAAGTCAAAATGTTGTACTATAATGTAAACGAAAACATCTTATTTGAAACCTTTCAGTCTACCAAATTTTAGGAAAAACTTATTTTAGTATATGTGTAATCTGGTGTTTCCAAAACGCTATTTAAAACCATATGTTCGGACTTCGTTTGTTGTGAAAATTGATTAAATGCTTGAAATCTGTTAATATTTTACTGTAAACTACAAAACCCCGTAAAATAAAAAGAAACTGAAATAAATTATTACGTCATAAAAATCTTGAAGTCATATAATCTGTTAATTATCTCTCTGTAACCGCAAACCTCACCTTAAGTTGGTCTGCCTTATCCCCTTCACTTTCAAACATTTGCATTCATTGAAAAAAAGTTTTTGTGTTGATAATTCATCGTATAATCCAGGCTAAAAATTTCTTTGCAAAACATTTATTATGTATAAGCATTTAATTGATGAAATTGACAACAATTATAAAGCTTTCTGTATTCATTATGTTTCTCTGCAGCAGCATTAATAAACAAAACTTAAAAATATGGTGAGGTAAAGATAAACGTGTAAACTTGCCCCTTGTATGGTAAAAATGAACATGTAAAATTGTCCTTATTAAGTAAAGAATAACATTTTCACATATGCCTTGAACGGTAAAGAAAAACACGTTAACTTATATTTGTAGGGTAAAGAAAAAATGTTAACTTGTTCTTGTATGGTAACGAAAAACTTGTAAAGATAAACGTGTTACGTTTCCTTTATATGGTAAAGAAAAACTATTTATTTTTTTCTCTTTTAAGGTAAAGATAACATGTTATTTTGTCCCTGATAAGGTAAAGATAAACTTGTTATTTTTGTTCCTTGTAAGTTAACAATAAATGTGTTACGTTGCCTTTATTAGGTAAAGATGAATTTATTTTTTTTTGTCCCTATAAGGAAAAGATTATCAGGTTATTTCGTTCCTGATAAGGTAAAGATAAACGTGTTATTTTGTTCCTTGTAAGGTTAAGATTAACGTGTAAAATTGTCCCTTGTAAGGTAAAGATAAACATAACCCTTCTATCTTGTAAAAATGACGATCATTGCGTTGCGATTTTAAAATGTTATAAAATGTAATAATTTGCAAGAAATCACTTCTCCTCTCTTCATTTATATGTTTTTATAACTTTTCCATTGGTAGGCATTCTGGATGCTCTCGATCATTCTTTGTCAACACACACTACTACGCTTGCCCCGATGACACAGGGTATATGGTAGTTGTGGACCCCTCAACAGCGTGTTGTCCATGGGAAAACGTCCCCAACAAACCCCAATTTTTCTATTCAGCGGCAGATGATACTGTAACCTATCAAAGCGGATCGACAGGTAGGATAAAAAGACTTAACTTTTTGTTGCGATTTTTCAATGTACAAATAAACAAAGCAAATTAAGTCATTAGATTGCTATATTTTATCAACTGAATTATTTAAGAAAAAGTTAAACTTTATTTTCCTTATTATTGTTCTTATGTTCATTCTCATTTCGTCTTTTATGATTATAGATCTTGGTACAGCAGAAGTCATGGCAGTTTTTGTGAATTTCAGTTAAGTGTGTACAACACTCTTTTAAATATTAGAAAATTCAAACCACAAGGGTTTTTGTTGGTTTTTATTTTGTGTGTGTGTGTTTTTTTGTTTTGTTTGTTTTGTTTTTTTTTTTATTTTTTTTGGGGGGGGGGGGGTGCCTTTGATTCATTCTGTTGAGCATTAAATGCACACAAAAAATTAACAAAAACCAACAAAATAATCTTGTTTTTTGAATTTTCACAAAATTGAAAGAGTATTGTTCTTTCATCGAGGAAGCAAATAGCGCAAGGCTTGTTCCTCCAAAATGCATAAAGCATCCATGCTTCATGGATTTTTGTCATATTTGTTCCCGTGAGTATGATATGGAAAACTTTGTACGACCAGTCTCTTATGCCATGGGGATTTGAGACTGAAGCGCTTTTTTTTTTTTCGAAAATCCGCGCCTATGTCGTCTAAAATTATAAAAATAATGAATATTGACCTGCTGAATTTGTATAGATTCTATAAA
The DNA here is from genome assembly GCA_016163765.1 of Magallana hongkongensis. Classification (NCBI taxonomy): domain Eukaryota; kingdom Metazoa; phylum Mollusca; class Bivalvia; order Ostreida; family Ostreidae; genus Magallana; species Magallana hongkongensis. The sequence continues at coordinate 1,117,858 of WFKH01010211.1, forward strand.
TCTATCCATCACTGAAATAATAACATTCTAACTACGAGATTAAGTGTGAAACAAAATCCTTTTATTAGTTGATAATCATATCAATATTTGAGATAGTTTAGTACTTACGATTAAATGAATGAAAATGTGTTGATCTTAAGTTGCGACACTTTGGCTTAGCAATGTTGCATATGAAGTGTAAACTGTGTGTTACTAACAATAAAGTTCTTTTATCCTGCAACTACCCCTTGCATTGACCAAATAAAGGTAACCCAATAAACCAAAGCAATATATGGTCCTTGCCGACGTTCAAATGCATTTTGACGTCATCTTCCTTGCTTCGTTTACGCCATGGCGTCATGGTTTCAACTGCAGATATGCAGCTAAATTTGTCCGATAAAGCTCATTTTAGGCGCAAAATGTGATATTATGTTGCAGGATAAACAAAATACATGATAACTGTCTTGAAATTATTTATTATAAATAGACTTAATTAATCTTTATTAAACGTGGTAAATAATTTGATTATATATTGCTACGGACTCAAATCAACCGAATTATTTGAATAAAAGGACAAATATGAGAATAAAAAACAAGCAGTGTTCGATATTTTATCCATTAAATGGATTTTAATGTGAAAAATTAAAACAACCGATAAGTGGCTTCAGATTATACTTTTAACGTCAAGACAGAGCCTTATCACGAGTAAAGAAAACGACTCATAATTTATATGACCAAACTAGATGGTTCTACTTCAAAATAATCAAACGTCCATTTATTAAATAACAGATTGTTTTTGTTATTTTGTTCAAAGTAATTTACCTTTTCTTTCTTTTTGACTTACAGAATAGAATACTTTAAAAAATTTGAATAAAATTATTAAACATTTACTGAATCATGAAAGACAACCTCGGCAGATTAATAGGCTGATAATTTTTTTTTCTGATATAAAAGTCTTTTTAAGGAGAATTTATTAAGTAGATTTGATTTAACAACATTCAACCAATAGCTCATTTAAATTGGTTAATGATTTGTTCAACAGAGGACAACAGAGGACAACATATTAACCCCGCTAATGTTACCTTTATACGAGCTTAGCTTGTGTATTAAAATGAACAGGTTAGCTTTGGACGCTAGCTTATATTCAGTTTATTGCAGATTTTATTGTTACCTATAGTTATGAGTAGTTTTTGGGGGGTTTTTTGTGTTTTTTTTTTTTTTGGTTGCAGAAGCTCGTTATCTAAATCGTTAAACCACGTTCACTTAATTTTATTATTACATGTTATCTTTTTTATGCTTATCATATCTTATGAACCTAACTCCGTCACCCACATGCTCTATGATATGCCAGGAAATGAAGACACATTAACAATTTAGTTAAAACTCAATTTGTATCTAAGCCAAGTTATAATAAGTAAAAATGGTGCATACAATATAAATTGTATCTAATTTCGTCAAAATGAAATGATCACCAGAATAAAAGATGGGTCCTTGTAACAACAATCACAATGGCCTTTTCAGAATGTATGGATGCCGTTTGATTTCTGACATATTCCTTACATATTTCAAATATTTTATATCATTAATAAATATTACTTATTATATTATTTATTTATTTATTACATTTTTATAAATGTAGCATATTCTAAATAGCGACATACCGTATATATCTATACCATGTATAAGGCAAAAAATATCGGCATGAGCGATTTGACGTTATCATCAAGTGTAGTGCATAAAGGGTATTGCGGACTGAAAAAAATGTATTAATAACCTTAATCAAAAATGTATTACATGTGAAATGTTTCATCTTGACCTCTCTAAAAATGGCTGACCACCGTAAATGATCAAATGGGCCCGCATGTCAGAAATATCGATATTTTAGTGCA
>WFKH01010211.1:1120125-1182255 GCA_016163765.1 Magallana hongkongensis
TGCTTCATGGATTTTTGTCATATTTGTTCCCGTGAGTATGATATGGAAAACTTTGTACGACCAGTCTCTTATGCCATGGGGATTTGAGACTGAAGCGCTTTTTTTTTTCGAAAATCCGCGCCTATGTCGTCTAAAATTATAAAAATAATGAATATTGACCTGCTGAATTTGTATAGATTCTATAAATCTATCCATCACTGAAATAATAACATTCTAACTACGAGATTAAGTGTGAAACAAAATCCTTTTATTAGTTGATAATCATATCAATATTTGAGATAGTTTAGTACTTACGATTAAATGAATGAAAATGTGTTGATCTTAAGTTGCGACACTTTGGCTTAGCAATGTTGCATATGAAGTGTAAACTGTGTGTTACTAACAATAAAGTTCTTTTATCCTGCAACTACCCCTTGCATTGACCAAATAAAGGTAACCCAATAAACCAAAGCAATATATGGTCCTTGCCGACGTTCAAATGCATTTTGACGTCATCTTCCTTGCTTCGTTTACGCCATGGCGTCATGGTTTCAACTGCAGATATGCAGCTAAATTTGTCCGATAAAGCTCATTTTAGGCGCAAAATGTGATATTATGTTGCAGGATAAACAAAATACATGATAACTGTCTTGAAATTATTTATTATAAATAGACTTAATTAATCTTTATTAAACGTGGTAAATAATTTGATTATATATTGCTACGGACTCAAATCAACCGAATTATTTGAATAAAAGGACAAATATGAGAATAAAAAACAAGCAGTGTTCGATATTTTATCCATTAAATGGATTTTAATGTGAAAAATTAAAACAACCGATAAGTGGCTTCAGATTATACTTTTAACGTCAAGACAGAGCCTTATCACGAGTAAAGAAAACGACTCATAATTTATATGACCAAACTAGATGGTTCTACTTCAAAATAATCAAACGTCCATTTATTAAATAACAGATTGTTTTTGTTATTTTGTTCAAAGTAATTTACCTTTTCTTTCTTTTTGACTTACAGAATAGAATACTTTAAAAAATTTGAATAAAATTATTAAACATTTACTGAATCATGAAAGACAACCTCGGCAGATTAATAGGCTGATAATTTTTTTTTCTGATATAAAAGTCTTTTTAAGGAGAATTTATTAAGTAGATTTGATTTAACAACATTCAACCAATAGCTCATTTAAATTGGTTAATGATTTGTTCAACAGAGGACAACAGAGGACAACATATTAACCCCGCTAATGTTACCTTTATACGAGCTTAGCTTGTGTATTAAAATGAACAGGTTAGCTTTGGACGCTAGCTTATATTCAGTTTATTGCAGATTTTATTGTTACCTATAGTTATGAGTAGTTTTTGGGGGGTTTTTTGTGTTTTTTTTTTTTTTGGTTGCAGAAGCTCGTTATCTAAATCGTTAAACCACGTTCACTTAATTTTATTATTACATGTTATCTTTTTTATGCTTATCATATCTTATGAACCTAACTCCGTCACCCACATGCTCTATGATTTGCCAGGAAATGAAGGCACATTAACAATTTAGTTAACACTCAATTTGTATCTAAGCCAAGTTATAATAAGTAAAAATGGTGCATACAATATAAATTGTATCTAATTTCGTCAAAATGAAATGATCGCCAGAATAAAAGATGGGTCCTTGTAACAACAATCACAATGGCCTTTTCAGAATGTATGGATGCCGTTTGATTTCTGACATATTCCTTACATATTTCAAATATTTTATATCATTAATAAATATTACTTATTATATTATTTATTTATTTATTACATTTTTATAAATGTAGCATATTCTAAATAGCGACATACCGTATATATCTATACCATGTATAAGGCAAAAAATATCGGCATGAGCGATTTGACGTTATCATCAAGTGTAGTGCATAAAGGGTATTGCGGACTGAAAAAAATGTATTAATAACCTTAATCAAAAATGTATTACATGTGAAATGTTTCATCTTGACCTCTCTAAAAATGGCTGACCACCGTAAATGATCAAATGGGCCCGCATGTCAGAAATATCGATATTTTAGTGCAACCATGAAAAAGTAATAGCTGATTTCACACAATTAATGGTGCATAAAATGAACAAGGTTTAATTCTGTTATGTTTTGACATATTCTTAAATTTAACCGTTGCAAATTGTTGACATTTGATTAAAGATTTTTGACATGTAAAATATAACGTCATAATCGCACTTGATTTCAAACGGCGAGGAGTTTCCCGAAAGTGACGGAGTTAGGGTAGCGACGGAGTTAGGGGGCCATGCGACATCTGAACTGTTATAATAAAAATGTGTTTAATTCTTAATTTGTAAAATTTATTACCTTTTTTGCAAAATATTTTGCAAATTATCGTTTAGTTTGCTTCACATGATCAAGTACTCGGCTTAGCATTATAATGTTTCTGTGTGTAAGTATTTTTTTGTTTCTTTATCAAATGCATGTCATATAATCTAATAAGATCGTTTATGTATCAGGAATGGATAAGATTATTTTTTAACGATTGATTATCAATAAGAAAAATATGTACGTATTCATGTTTGTCGTAATAAATGTTTAAGGTTGTTTTAGGGTTTGTTTTTTATTACGCCTATTTGTTAGTGCGCTTTTACAAATACAGAATACCTTATCCAAATATCCATCTTTATCAGCGGAGACCTTGTACAATTTATAAGCAACCTTGACGAATGCACTTTATCAACCATCAGACGATATAAGGTCTAGACAAAACAATCGTGGGTACGTGGACACGTTGAACAAAACTCATTTGTAAAGTGTACACATGTATTATACCCGCTTTTTTGTTAAAAACTATAAATATATTTTATAATTGTGTAAAAATGTTAACCTTTGAAACATGATTGTATCGATTTGTTTAGCTAATCTATAATAAAGTTTAGCCCCCATCCCAACATTGTGTGAGACTGAAGTCATATTAAGATTTCAAATCATAAAACAGGTCTAAGATAAGGTTAAATAATTAAATCGCGAACTTCAATTTATAGCCCATTGATCCTAAGTTGATTGGGAAATGAGGAATGTGATATGAAAATGCTTCCGATTGCTTGACTATTTCTTGCTTAATCAATCTCTAAAAATTGTAGGAAGTATCAATCGTGCTGCTTTTCAATTATTTTTTCACAGCGAGAACATATAACAAAATATAAAATTGATCTCTCAAACAAGTAATTTCCTAATTCTTCAAATCCTGATTGAAATGATTCAATGAAAATATGCTTAAAGTAAAAACAAAATTATAAAGTTAGTCGAAGTACTTTGCAATTTTTTTCAAAATATTTCCGAAAGCAAAAAAATAAAACAACATGAATTCAAAGAAAGCACTGAATAAAAAAAAAATATACAAAATGTATTCCGAACACAACAGGTATTCTTGTATAAATTGACGTTTAGTAAAAATTTTTAAAAAATTGAATTTTCAATGGTCGGGGACTCTAAAAAAAAGACAGTGTTTAATATTTTAAGGCAATATATTTTATCAATACTAGTATTGTCGTAATTTATGGGAAACTTTTCATTTAGCTAACAACTTTATTGTCTTTATTTAACATTTTACGAATTTGTATTCTATAATTGATATAAAAATGCCCTGTATAACTCCCTGATTATAGTTCTAGTATTTCATTATTTTTTACAAATTACGCCCTTTTGTTTGAAGCATTTCTTGATTATCATGAACCCTTGACAAACATTTGAAATTACCATTATATATCAAAGCTGTATGGTACTAGTAAAAACAAACTTTATTACATTTAAGTTTTTTATGTATACGACTATTCAATAAAGTTTACATGATTGTGTATCTTTTAAGAATATTTTAACGGTATCTTTAGTGTAAAAGCACTAAACTGTATAGTCAAAACTATTTTACAAAAAATGTGTTGTGGATTTTCACAGTGTCTCAATTTTTTATTAGATATTTGGAACTAAACGATATAGTGACCATGTTAACTTTGTCATACGGTAATGTGTCATTTTGAATTCATAACAAGCAACGTTTGTCATCTAAAAGGAATAGATAACATTTTTATTCCTATCGATTAGTACAATACGGTACGAAATATTTTGAGAATGCGTTAGCATACCATATTCAATATTGTTGTTTTTGTTTGTTGTATTAATGATACTTGCATCACTTATGAATTATATTTAGAAGTAGGAGTCATTAAATAAATGTAAATACAAACTGACAAAGTTTACAAACAGAGAGTAAGTATTTCATAATTCTGTTTCAACTACTCCATCGGTGTAAACATCACAGCTTATGTCGTAATTAAGATAACTCCACTATCACCGTATAAGTGACTATTATACACGTTCAGAAGTAGCGTGGACTTCGGTCCCTACTCACCACGCACAGTCAGCGCATCACCCTCTCCCTCTACATACTATCTCGTCTGGACCGACTAGGGTCAACGTGTTTACACACTTAATGACCGGTTTTAGGAGGCTGGTATTTCTGTCGTTTATCGCACCATCTTGTTGTTTTTGGTCGTTATCTCTCAGACAGACTGCGTGTAACATGAATGATACCTATATCCACGTATATAAGCCTCTCGATAGCGTGGTGCTTGGTATTCACGATTTGTTAGAGCTCCTATACAGCGCCTGGAACATGTTTGATGCGACAACCACTGCAGCTGAGCCGATTGACGGAGGTGTCATTCCAGACGTGTGTTACACGGAGCTTTTTCAAAGGAGGTACTTATTTTACGGTAAGAAATCACACAAATAAAGGAAACCATTAAACGCTTTATCTAATATTAAAGAGAATATCGTTTCTAGTTTCTTATACAAATATACTATTTTGTTTTGTAGGACAATGTCTATTGACGTTTATAGTGAAAATCTACGGTTACGTGCTGATCGGGTCCATGATTCTGGGTAATAATTTATTTTTACATACGACATTTACAAACACCATTGTATATCTTTATGCTACGTGTGAATATGTTTCATAAGGTACCTATTTTTATGTTATAAATTTTATATTGTGCAAATAATTATATTGTACTATATCTTTAATTGAACTTTTAGGCCAACTTCCTCAAATATTCAAAGTGCTCAAAAGACGTAATGGCTCCGGAATCAACGTCATGAGCACGCTTTTGATGCTGGAGGCTTCCTCTTCTACAGTTGCTTACTCTGTGTGGAAGCAGTTTCCTATCAAGTAGGTTCACAACAAAGGACGTTTCATTAACACTTGAATATTGAAAACTGTTTTTACAAATGCAGTTGTAAAAAGGTTATTAATTAATTAGAAACTTGTTTTGAATTTTATACACAGACCAGTGTCATATATATGTTTGATAAAAATTAGCAGATAAAAAATACCGCACTTTTTAATGCTCAAATTATATTTTTTCAAGTACCTGGGGAGAAAATCTAGTGTTTATGGTGGAGAACGTGATATTAGTGTGTTTATTGCTCCAATACAACAGGCGCCCCCTATCGGCACTGATGTTTATGCTGCTCTACGTTGTAGTTATGCTGCTTCTGCTGTTACCTCTTCTTCCAACGACCTTTCTCATCTCTCTACATATTCTCAGTATGCCGATATTTAGCATAAGCAGGGTGAGATATATATGTTTTCTTTGAGATAAGTTGATAACGCTTGGTACATTTATCTCAGTCTGATAGTAAACTATATCTTAAACAAATTAAAATGAAAACTTATTCAAATAATAAATATCAGTGCATCGTACAAGTACTTTTAAAAGGTCCTTCGTTTTAATGAATTTCATGACATCGTTTGTAACTTTTAGCTTTGAAAAGAAGCAGAAAACCCATTTAAACCTCTTTACAATTTGCAGTTCTATTCTAAGGACGGCAATTCATATTCGCTTTGTGCATAGAATTGAGTAACCAAGTTGAGTGACTTTGTCGATCAAAGAATTCTACATGTTTCGTCACTTTTAATAAAACTTCGTTTAAAATTCCCTCTGACGCAATAAAAGAAAATCATGTTCAAAACGCACCTTCACAACATCCCCGAAAAAAAAGAGGTCAATGAATAGCCATGTCTTGATGATAATATATGAAAAATCATGATGAAAATGTATTGCATATTCTAATAACTTATATTCTTATTTGGATAGTGAGTCTATATGCAGATCTTTTTTTCCTCTTCATAAGACGACTATTTTTCGGTTATTGTTTAATTAAGAAAAGATGTTACATGTATCAGAAAATTCTTTGAAATGTTCTGTCATTTAAAAAAAGTTATTTCCTTTTCATAGTTATGATAATTAAACTGAATATTTGATCCGTTGGAACCTCCACCATTTAAAATTTACATACACATTGCTATTGTAGAAATTAAGTTATTTTCTTGAATGCACGTGCGTACGTGCATTACAACAATCATTTTTACTAAAGTAAAACACGCTCAAATTTAAACAAAAGAATATTTTGAAACGAGCAATTCAATATTTTTGATCTAATAAATAGAAAAAAAAATCAAATTTAAGCGAAGTTAATATTGAATTACGTTGAAATGATCTAATATTAGTAAGAGTCCTGTATATTAAATCATCTTGTTAAACCCTTGGGCCCTCAAATTGGTTAATAAATTACTTGAATGAAATTTTAGAAACGTATCTCTGCTTAGTTGGCACGTGTATAGAAAAGCATGTCACCTAGTTTTTGCTGTCAATGACGTGTTTCACTCGTCACCTATCTATTTTATCAGCTGAATATGACACCATGTCAATGAAACGCTATAACAAAATGACGATCGTTGAAACAAACCATGCTCTCCATATAAATGTATGTGATAGATTGTGTAGAAGTCATCTCATTATTTTTTTTGTTATGTAAATGCATGTCTGAAACGTATGCAGGTTATATAAATCATCCACCTTTTACTCTGGTAATAATATACTTGGTGGAACACGCGAAATTGCAGTTTTCAAGAAGTTGTTCTTATTATTTTGATAATAACAATTATTGAGTATACCTTTATCTAATTGTATTTAAAAAATTTAAGTCTTCTCTAAGAGTTGTTAAATCATGTACTGTATTTCATTTCCCCAAAATACTGACTTACGTACGTTTTGTTTTGTAGGTTATGCAGATTTATACAAACTACAGAAACCATGGCACGGGTCAGCTATCCGCCGCCTCCGCCTTCCTCAGTATGTTTCAGAGCTTCGGGAGATTTACGTCCTCCCTTCTCCTCACAATGGACAAAATCATGATTCTAACATTCGTTCAAGCCAGTATTCTCAATATAGTTCTAACTGCACAGATTGTGTATTATCGAAGAAAGGAGAAAAAAGCAAAGTGAAGGGCATAATTTCTAGCTTAGTAGAGAAGATTACTTATGCTGTTATCATTAACTGCACTAAGGCGAAATAGCTCAAGGATGTAAAACGATGTCCAACGTAAAAACTCAACATAGACCTCGATACATCGATCATGAGCGAGTTTTCAGCTTGCGGTATTCCGTCCCAAAGAGTGTAACCATCTCAAGGACAGACGACAAAATAGAACTTAATAAACATGTCATTCTGAGTTTTCTTGAGATCCGAACTGTATGTTCTCATTGAATTGTTGTTGCAATGTCGATAACCAAACAATAGAACTGTGTTGTGTGTAATGACGCACATAAAACAATTTTATTTTTATATCTGTGTAATATTTTTACGGAGGGGGTAAAAAAAAGGAATGCATACAACCAGTAAAGCATAAACAGTAACGACTAAGTCTTAAATTTATCGTTTTTTGGGGGGCTGCCTACGATCGCTAATTTTTTTTACCTGCACATTACTGAATTACCTGGAATAAGCCAGATTCACAATCCTCTCATTCAACGGGTTTCGTGAACAATTAACTATTCTAATCATAACAGTATTATATATTCAAATTGTAAAAGGCGTTTCTTACTAATAAAAATTATTAACATAATTTCCTACGTTTTCACTCTATTTTAAGTCTTCTAAATGATAAGAAACAAATAAAGATTAAGGACACACGAGACGTTCCTCAATTTTATATAATTTTCTTTGATATATTATTCCTTATTTATTAACATTTAAACCTGTTAATTCCCAAAAATTCAGGGTACATTACCAGGCTATTTTCGGAGCTAGAATATTTTGAATTTTCCTTAAAATAACATGCAAAATGCATTTAAATGCTTATAAATAAAGTCATGTATAAATTTTTAATTGAACACTTTATATCTAAATAAAAAAGTATCATATAACATGAAAATATAATTATTGAATTACTTAGTGAAAATCTTCACATTGTAGAGATAGGAAAAAATAGGGAAAAAATGGAAGAAAGGTCTCGTCTGACCTGTATGTCCCACACATAAATATCTATGTAACGTTACAAATAGGCATACTCTTAATACTGCTCTAGAGATCTACTTGTTTACACAAAAACCTGAAATTGATTTAAATACAACAACAATCGCTTATGTTTATGTTGAATATAAAACAATCTAGTTACAACAGTCGCGTTGAGTTTTATAAGTTGTGAAAATCTACGAACGAAATCATAAATTGAGTAATGTATTTATGCAATAAAATAAATTTAACTTGGTAAACCTTAATACGGAAACAATTAACCTCATGAATAAATTATGAGAATTGTCGCTTTTAAACCGTGGAAATACAAAACACGTCATTTAAACAGTTTTCCGCTTAATTGTTAACACGGACAAGAGTTAGTGACGTTTGTAGCTGAATGTTTTAATATTACATGTTGTGATGAAGGAACTCTTAAACACAAAATTTTGTGTCCAAATGCGAGGTTTAACCAAATATTCATCTTTACTACTGGTCCTATGGATTGGAGCCATTACATTGTATATAGGAGTTCAAAATTATGGGCTATCCAAGATAAACGTCCCAGAATCACAAGAGTTGACGAAACAAAACACATCGCCACTGATATTCATTGGAGGTTTACCCCGTAGTGGAACAACACTAGCAAGAGTTATGTTGGATGCGCATCCAGACGTGAGATGCGGGGAAGAGACACGGGTGGTTCCGAGGATACTAAGAACTCGAATGGAGTGGACGAATTCCCAAAAAGAGAGATCTAGATTAGCAGAAGCAGGAATGAGTGAAAAAGTGTTGGACTCAGCAGTCTCTGCTTTCATATCAAAAATTATAGAGAATCATGGAGAACCTGCTAGTTGGTTATGTAACAAAGATCCGTTCACGATGAAATACAGCATTTACCTCAGCAAATTGTTCCCGAAAGCAAAGTTCATACTTATGCTGAGAGACGGTCGAGCTGTAGTAAATTCAATTATTACCCGAAGAGTGACAGTCTCTGGTTTTGATTTTAGAGACCCGAAGAAATGTATAGAAAGATGGAACAGTATTATTGAATCAATGTATGATCAGTGTCTACATATTGGACCAGATCGTTGTATGCCGGTGTATTATGAGCAACTCAGTCTTTATCCAGATCTCTGGATGCACCGAATATTGGAGTTCCTGGGAATACCTTGGAGCAACAACGTGTTACATCATCAGGACTTCATTGGCAAGCCTGGCGGAGCATCTCTATCACAGTGAGTAAAGGACTAGTTTTTTTTCAAATTAAATAAAATGGCATGCCTATTATTTTTTGCTCTGTTCCGTGTTTAATTTAATCTTTTTTTCAGTGTTTAAACTATCCAAAATAGTAACCAAAAAAATCTTTTTATTATATTTTCCTCAGAGGACTTTTTTGCAAAAATTCAAAGTTGCGTGCTTTACTTAAATAAATTCAATTTAAATGATCAGACATTGTAGAATTTTGTACACCTTTAGAATTAGATCTGATGACGTCATTATTCTAAATTACAGGTTAGAGAGGTCAACGGATCAGGTTATGAAGCCTGTGAACCTTCAAGCTTTGAGCAAGTGGGTAGGATTCTATCCCAGACATATAGTTGAAGGCATGCAGAAAATAGCACCAATGCTTCGGAGACTGGGCTATGACCCAATGGCTAATCCACCCCGATACGATCATCCTGATCCAAGAATAGCTGATAATAGTCTCCATATATTTCAGTATAAGAAATATTGGAGAAACAGGGGAGTAGACAAGAAAGTGTAGATTTACTAAACGGTGTATCGAGGGTTCAGGAAAAGCATTTCCTTAACTATGCATTTGTATTCCATATTGGAATGATTATAAATGCGTAAATGGTTGTATCTCAAAAGAGAAAAAGACTTTATATAAAAATCAAGATTCAAGTCTGATATTTCATTCTGATTGATTAATAGGGAGGTAAATATTAGCTTCTTAGAGGCAAGATTTGTAAGAAGACGAATTAAATATCCTTCCATATAAAGTTTTTTTTAAACTCTATCAATAGGAGAATTCTAACTAATGATTTTAATACTCCCACACGTAAGACGCATACTGAACTAAATTTCAAAATTATTTGAATATAATGTTGACCTTTGTTATTTATCACTCTATGTTGGAAACATATTGAGCAATTCAAAATGTTACTTTAAAATGCCACAAATAGTATTTATTTTAGAAAGTATTCAAAAATACATCAAATTAAGATGCAACGCATTTTTAGTTTTAACAAATCATCATAGATCACTTCATCATTATCATAAATAGTGCATTATAAAGCCACAATGATTTCTGAGTTCTCATATTGGGAATCGTTCATATAATTTTTCCAATTTTATGATTAAATCCCGTCCATTGTTTGATAAATATTTTGGACTAAGCAGGTTATTTCATCAGAGACTTGCATTTGATTGAATTCTAGGGTTTTTCATATTGAAAAAGTGTCGATGTTATAGATTTTGTTTTATTTCAATGAAATACATGCCTTATTTTTTGCTGTGACTTTTTGTAATGTGTCAGATAGACAAAGCATTAAAACACGTTACCTAAGTTAAGACATTTTGTTTTGTTTACAATATGTACGAACAAGTGAAGCAATCAATTACCTGTCCTTCTAAGCAAGTAATGAAATGTGGTTTTTGAGTAATGAGCAATATATCATGTTTTCAACACCACTGCACGTAATTGCGATAAAAGAACAAAACTACGCAGGTAGTGCCGTTTTCATAACTTCTTTTTTATTTTAGCAGCGGTTTAAAAGCAACAAGTGTGTAATTTTCAGACCTCTTTCTACTATAAAGATTTTGTTCCACTTCCTCTCACAGGATGATTTATACAATGAATTAACAAATAACGTTTTGCAATTAAAAAATGATAATAACAATTATATACCATGAAAAATAATGAATAATGGGTGTCAAGAATTTACGGTTCGTTGATTCATGAATCATCTCCACCATGTGTCTCAAATTGAATGCTGATTGGTTGAAATAACATAGTGAAAGGTCAAAGATGTTTGTAGTGTCAAAATGGCTTTAAAACGTTTAGGTTAGAATTTAGAATGTTGGAGTTGTTTTTAAGGGATTAGATCAGGTGTACATGCATGCGTTTTATACCCAAGACTCATTCACATCAACTTTAAATAGCCGGGAAAAGCTGTCTTCTTTGTTATTGTCAGGCATTGCAACGTCACTTAATAATGATGCAGATATGTTATCAAATGATTATCTTCAAAATCAGCTGTTTAATTCTTTATACATCATAAACCAATCATACATGGTTGCAGCTGTGAACTTGGCATTTGCGTTTTGGTGTAAAATTTTGAAAAATCAAGTTTAAATCGGACTCGAACTTTAGATTTTTGGCTCAATGACCGATCAATGAGCTGCGTAGACTTGGTATATTCCAACTAAGTCACTGAAACCAATATGTCTTATTTCGAAAGAGACTTACATTTATATAGAATGTAGGTTTCGATTATAGCTCTGCAAAACGATGTCCAAACTCTGCAGATATAACAAGAGGCCCATGGGCAACATCGCTCACCTGAGCAACAATAGCCATAATAAAATCAGCTTTATGGAGTCATATACAAAATATCTGGACAGTGTACTTGGACATATTCTGTATTAAAAAAGTTTATCATTAAGTCCCTTTTGTAACAGGGTGATCTTATAGTCATATCACATATTGAGCATTGCAGTTCTCAAGAAGATCTTAACCAACTGTTTATATATAAGATATAAACCTACATCAAACTTTGAACCCCTTGTGAGGCCAAGGAATTGTCCAGAGGATGCTTCCACACAAGTTTCAGCTTTTTGTGGCCGATCGGTTTCTGAGAAGAAGATTTTGAAAGATTTTATTCTATATTCCTATGTAAAAAATTGACCCCCCCCCCCCATTGTGGCCCCACCCTGTTCCCAGGGGTCATGATTTGAACAAACTACAATCCATCCTATTAAAGGATGCTTCCATACAAGTTCAGCTTTCCTGGCCGATCGGTTTCTGAGAAGAAGATTTTAAAAGATTTTTCTTGATATATTCCTATATAAAAATTGGACCCCCATTGTGGCCCCATCCTACCCCCGAGGATCATGATTTAAACAAACTTGAATCTACACTACCTGAGGATAATTCCACACAAGTTTCAGCTTTTCTGGTCAAAAGTTTTGGAGAAGAAGATTTTTAAAGCTTTTTCTCTATATATTCCTATGTAAAGATTAGACCCCCTATTTTGGCCCCACCCTACCCCCGAGGATTATGATTAAAATAAACTTGAATCTACACTACCTGAGGATGTTACCACACAAGTTTCAGCTTTTCTGGTCATATGGTTTTTGAGAAGAAGATTTTTTAAGATTTTTCTCTATATATTTCTATGTAAAAATTGGACCCCCTATTTTGGCCCCACCCTACCACCCGAGGATCATGATTTGAACAAACTTGAATTTAATATACCTGAGAATGCTTCCACACAAGTTTCAGATTTTCTGGTCAAATGGTTTTGAGAAGATGATTTTTAAAAATTTACTCTATATATTCCTATGTGAAAATTCGACCCCCCATTGTGGCCCCACCCTACCCCCCGAGGATCATGATGTGAACAAACTTGAATTTACAATACCTGAGGATGCTTCCACGCAAGTTTCAGCAATTCTGGTCAAACGGTTTTTGAGAAGAAGATTTTTGAAAATACCAACAAATTTTTAATAATTTTTATTTATCTCCCCTTTAAAGAGGGCATGGCCCTTCATTTTAACAAACTTGAATTCCCCTCACCCCATGATGCTTTGTGCCAAGTTTGGTTGAAATCGGCCCAGTGGTTCTGGAGAAGAAATAGAAAATGTAAAAAGTTTACAGACAGACAGACAGACGGACGGACAGCTGTACAGACGGACGCCGGACAAAAAGTGAGCAGAAAAGCCCAGGTGAGCTAAAAATAAAACTTAATGCAAATCTAGCTTTATATAATGAAATTCATGTGTAAACTCTCATACTTGATGATTCTTATGTTTGAAATTATGGTTTACACCGGATAACATAATAATAAATCAGACACTTTGCTATGACTTGCTCATATACAATAGTACCTGTATAAAAAAAAAAAGGCAAAATACAGACTGTCAGTTACCTGTCACTTGAACTCTACTTTTATCATCGGGACAAAGTGACACAGATTCCATAACCTTTTCAGTGAACTTATACCGTTCTCGTACTCATGATTTGAAGTATTTTTGTCAGTTGTAGGAATTTACTTATAAATAATAAACTGCTGACCCGGAGAAGACAAGCCTACTACAGGTAACACCAGAATGGTAAACAATTTTTTCTTGGTCTTCACACACACACACAAGCGCGGTGTCTCTCTTATACATTAACAATACTAATAATAAGAGTATGTAAAGCCTTCAACAATGGCTTCTAAAGCCGGTTTGTTAAAATTAGTAAGATTGCAAAAAAAAGTATGTCCAACAAAATAAGTTGAGTTATTGTCAGTGGTATACAATTCTGAACATCTTTTCTAAACGTTTAAATATATACACTGGTACAACAGATGAATCACAACATAAAATATTACAACTTCATTCAGAGAACCATATCTGAGATATCTTCAAGGAATGCGTGACTTGTTGCACCGATAAACCTTGAAACAGGAGTTAATTAATTAGAATCATTCTAATTTGTTCCAGTGGTTTCCTTTCTAAGAAAGGAATATTATTTACTTCAAATCTTGATTCAAGAGATTTAACAACACGACAAATGAGACCAGTCATTTCCTGTACTTAAACGACGACATTAAATATCTTTTTTTTTAAAGGTAACAATTCTTTTTAAAGGTTGGATATTTGAGACGTTTACTGGCATGTAGAATTCCTGTCATATGATAAACACAGCATCACTAGGTGTTGAAGGTTTTGTCGAATGCTACTGCAATAAATTTTGTTATGCAAAATACATGCTGCATATGTATGCCGTGGGTGGGTTTTGAAGGAAAAATTCATCTTACATAAGTTTGTTGTGATTTTGTCGTGTTTACCCTTGAAGAGCATTTAGAAAACACAGCATATTTAAACCGTCAAAATGTTAATTTTCTACAACATAAAAAAATGGTCAGTCAGTTTTAGATTTAGAGAGCTAAATGTTCGTGGCCATTTTTATTTATTGATCTCTCTAAGAAGAAGAGCTCTGTTTGAAGTAATAAGAAAATATTCAAATTTTAAAGCTACAATGAATGGATATTTACTTTACCAAATAATGAGCAAAGAAAATAATTTCTAAACATTTATGGTACATCTTATGGTTAATTTGTTGGCCTCCTTAACCTGAGATGTTTTAACGCATTACAAGTTCCGAAATAATTAAATAGCTACGTTCCTATTTTTTGCCAAAGATTCTTCAAAGTTTAAACCAAACTTGAATGATATATTATGTTAGAAAAGGTACCAATAGGAAAGTTCAAGCCTCTAAGAAGAGGAAGACTTAATGGACAAACAAATTAAATAAAATTATATTACACACCTTTTAGTATAATGCAGACCTTTCTGATTCGTATAACGCAAAAAGAAATATAAAAAAATTAAATAAATTTTTATAAAGTTATTTTTACGCCTGCAGAGAACGCTGAAAGCAGTTATTCTGCAATTAGAACTTTGATGATAAAAAAGAGTAATGTGACAAGTATTACGACCTTTTTTGCGTCAATATTATTTTTTACTGATAGTAACTCAAATATCTTACGACCAAATAGTTAGCATCTCTATTCATTTACAATTTTAAAATGAATAATAGTTTAGTAAGTTAAAGAAAGATGCGATGACTTTATCTTATACACACACTAATCTTCCTAAGTGTGATTCGGCAGTAAAAAGAAAATAAAAAGAATTAACTTTTGCCAAAAGTAAAGGTTTATAAGGAAATGAAACACCTAAAAAAATTGAGTATAAGACATTATATATCAGTAAGATAAAGTGTGCTTTAGATGGCAACTTAATAATCTACATCACTGCCATAAAAATGAATAAATATTGTGGCTATGGGTAGACATTTCATCAAACGAATGACATACATTCTCACACTATACTGAAAGACACATGAAATCATTATAATTCCAACAGCAAGCTTTGCATTTGTGAAAATGAAACGAAACTAAAGTAACATCCAAAGAGGCTGGGTAGCCTACATATTACCAATCAGATCTACCGTGAATTTTTAAAGCTATGCACTATTGTTTAAAAAAACGAATACATTATTTAAGTCTTATTACTTGAAAAGGAGTCCCATATCTTCATACAAGTCTGTTCTTTTCTAGGAGCTCAATATAGTCTAAAAATGGCTACGAACATCCAGCCCTCTTGATCTTGACATAATTTTTCAGAGAATGTAAACGTTTTATACACAATAATTTCAATGAATTAACCAGCTACTATTAATAAAAAAATGAAAACTGAAAAATGTAGAGAATAATTTTGTTTTTACATCGTTAATTGCTTGTATTTTAGTTCAAACTAATGGCCCAAAGGTCCAGATGGACCCCTTTTTAAACAATTAAATCCTGCAGACGAAAGGTTTATTCATGTTTATGGTCTATTAGAACTCGAAAAACAGGTTGATTTTTTTTAAAAACAATTTTGACGATCCTTCCGAATCGAAAATTTATATGATATGTTCATTTCTCAACGTAACAATTTAAACTGTGGTATTCTCATGACAACAAATGGTCCGTGTCGTGATGCATGTTCTTAATCTTGAAGAAACGTCATAACAGGATGTCACCTATACTTGGAACAAAATATGCGAATATCAATTAAGTTATAACGTGAATAGAAAGAGGATTTAAATTATTTATCAAGACGAACAGCATAAAAAACTGTGACAAAGTTTTACAAAACGATATATGCAAAGTTATTCTCTGTTGTCATACAATTACAGATGTTCGAAACATACGGCATATAATATCACCATCATATTAAAGGAACTTGGCATTTATATGTGTCTAAGTAACAAGATTGATACTCTAATCATTTCAGTCGGCAAAAGAGAGATTGGTTGAATTTTAAATAAGAACTGTGAGGTGGGTTTGTCTGTGAAAAAAATGAACAGATCTCTAAGCTAATCTTGTGAAAAAAATGCACAAAACCTCAAGAAAAATATTGTTTCTATTTTTTTATTATGAAAAAGTATGCACAACTGAACTATGCAAGATTTTTATAACATTCTTTTATATTGATACTGTATGTGATATTCATTAATACCAGATCAATGATGGTTTTTGTTTCAGATTTTCCAATCTTTTTTATCATTTGATATTTATTTTAATCCTTGATTAAATATGTGGTTGTATCTAATGAAAGTTTACCGTAGTTAAAAAAAAGGAAAGACCACTTGTTGTGGCCTATTTACGAAGACGTTTCATCAAACTGATGATATATTCTCAAACAATTTTTAATGACACTAGATAATGAAATTGAAACATCATTCAAGAGGGCTGGTGGTCTAGACAGTACCAATCAGATCTACCTTCAATGTTTAGATTGGACTTTTCAAGCTGTTGTTTGTTATAAAATTTTATATATTTAGGCTTTAAGAATTCAAAAGGATCCTATATCTTTATTCAGAACTGTTCTTTCCACGGAGATCAATATAGTACAAAAATGGCTATCCATCAAACTCTCTTTCCTTGATTTTATAATTTTTCGGTAAACGCTTCATACATGATAATATCAGTGAATTTTACCAGTAACTAGTGAAAGCAAATATCAAACTAAGGCCTGAAAGCTTAAATTTTACCTCATTACTATATTTAAAACATTGAATGTTTCAGCAAAATTTTTTATTTAGGTTTATGGTCTATTTAGACTCATTGGTCAGGCCAAGGTTTTTTTTTCAACCTTTCAAAATTGCAAGTTATTATGATATGTTCATTTTTTATCGTAACGATTCAAAATGCAATATTCTCACCACTGTAGATGCTCCGCTCCATATTTTTGTAACATTGAAGACACGTCAAAAGAGGACGTAGTCTATACCTATAACAATATTATGGTCTAAGTTTTATATGAACAGAAATAGTAAGAGTAACAGCATGAACACTGTGACAAATACTTACAGAACGAGAGATGCAAATCTATTCTCTGTTGTCATACAATTATTTGAAACATACAGCAATTAATTTCACCACGATATTAAAGAAAATTAGCAATTAAATGTATCCAATAACAAGAAGGATGAATAAAACGTTTGAGTTGGCAATCGAGAGATTGATGGGAATGAAATCAGAAAGTCGTGGTGGATGTGTCTGTCGTAAAAAAACTGAAGAAATATCTAAGCTAATCTTTTGAAAAAAAAAAAAAAAAGCACACATGCGTAAGAAAATACTGTGTTTGTAATTTTTAGCTATGAAGAAGTAAAAATGAAGATTTTAAAAATGTGCTGATTTTCGAATATTGTTTTACCAAATGAAGTATGCAAGATTTTAATTATAACTGTAAGTTAATGTTTGATTAAAGAGTGTTTTTTTTTAATTAATTTTTTTTTTGTAACTCTTAAAATCCAGTCTTTGGTTCTAATAAATATCTAAGTCTTTCGCTATCACAGCATGTTGGTGAGTACTAATCGTACTAAATTTTGGTTCATTTGGAAAATACTTGTATGATGCTTTTAAATAAACGTTTTCCTCAGTTCTTTTTTAAGCCTAAATTCAAAATTCTTGTGTTAATTTTCTAACAGTTACTATCATTATCAAGAATACGCTTGAAAACGTAATATGTGAATTAAAAATTTTCACAACATATTGTAGTAGTGTATTATAATTTGAATTACTTATATTATACGTTTGCTATAATAACAATTTCCCTTTTTTAAATATTTTCGTTAGTACATTTAAAAAGGAATATTTTGGTAGGGGTATGGCTTTTAATTTTGAACATAGTAAAGGTTTTCTTCAAAAACAATTCGATTTGATTTGTTTCCATCAGTTTAAAGAATTTTTAATATTTGTTCACTTAATAAACTAGAAACAGTGTATCACTAAAATGTATCAAATGCTCAAAATTTTTGGGGGGTTCTGTTATCGCTTTCATTTTCATGCAGACCTCCAAATATCAATTGACGACATTCATGTACAGACAGTTTTCAATGCATGAAAAATTGTATGCGCAATATGTGCATACATCTTAAATATCACATGTGTACAATCCAGATAAGGGAAATTTGAAATAGATAATTGTACTTAGCGATATAAATCTCATTTTGTCTGAATAACTTAATGCCATTGTAAATATTTAAGCAAATCAAATATATCTATTTATGTCAAGTTTTTTTAACCTGAGCATATACGCGCCTATTAAGAAGTTAACTGAGGCATTTAAGTGGTAATTATATGACCAGGGGCCATTATGTAAAATATCTCGAACATGATACCTGGAGCAATAGGTGTTCTTCGCTAAATTGTAAACTGTACAAAATATAAAGGTGTGAATATTAGTCCGAGAACCTTAATTAGTTAATATATTTAATAAAGATTTCTGGTATGCTGCATTGTGCCGGTGGAATTTTCTGCCCATTATCAAAACATTTGGAACATTGTTAAGTTCTAAGACACACAGTAATATTAATGTAAAATTGCATTTTAATATCAATGCTACACTGTACATGAGGTGTTTTAGACATGAAATCAACTTACAATGTTTATTATTACATGTTTTATACGAAATAATCATTAAAAACCCAAAATGTCTAAAATAACATCAATAATTTAATAAATAATAGCAAAAGACATGTGATAAAAATTGTAAAAAATATAAAAGTAAAATAGTGTTTATGTACTTAGCACACTATATTAAATCTAATATAAAATGAAGACACGCATATATAATATCTATTTATATTAATGTATATAGGTATAGGTGTTTTTGTATTCATGCATTGGGTTTTATTGATTTTTTTTTAAATTTTGATCTTTATAGTACTACGTAATATAAATTGGATAAGTATAAGTATGCTATAGATTTGAATATAAATCGTTGACTCTAGCCCAGTCCGTGGCGACTTAATCCAGGTTTTAGATAAGCCTTCACTGACCTAGATAGATAACCGCGTGTTGGGTTGGCTTTAATTCGATGTTGAGTGTGTACAGCATACGTAATCTTCTTGTTGTACGGTAATCATGTTTGGACATTATTCAATACACGTTTTAATAATTGTGAAACTTTCAAGCTATTCATGGATAACAGCGCATTACCATAATATTGCAACACATTATACACACGTGTATACATTTATAAATTATGTACGAACCTTTACAATATTTTATGATAATGTGGGTGCGATATGTTTGTACAAGCTATATAGTATTGTCAAACTTTGTAGCATAATATGATATCAAAAATAAACTAGCTGCAGTGTGTCAATCAAAAAAGTTCAAAATAAAAATTAAATAAAATTTCAAAAAAATATCATTGAAATCAACAACCTGACAGCGTACAGCGTACAATACGGTTAAATGTTGGCCAGACCAGTACTTGTCAGCCGGAATAGCTCAGTTGGGAGAGCGTTAGACTGAAGATCTAAAGGCCCCCGGTTCAATCCCGGGTTCCGGCACGGAACAATCCGGCGGCTGACAGCCAACTTTTTCAACTTTTAGTAATAGTTCTTTTTCTTATATAATTAAGCTTTTTAAAGACTCTATGCAGCATGCTAAAAATACTTCTACAGTTTATCTCAACAATGTTATGTATGACGACAGATCACCTCAACAAATCAAAGAAAAGAGAATAACTCAAACAGGTAAGATATTCATATTGTCTCCAGAGAATCAGTAACGGATTAGTTTTTTTCTTAAAACAAAATTTTTGATATTATATAAACTTCAGTAAACTGATTTATGAGGTCATGAAAATCAGGTCAGCTGACATGCAGCATCATCGTATTGCAAAATATTGTTGTAATGACATTTATTACAAGTAATACATAGATACTACACAGAACAATGACACGTCGACAGGCGCACACAGCAGCGAGTCTTCGATGAGGTGAGGCGCACACAGCAGCCTCAGACCGCACACAGCAGGTCAAAGAATTACAGAGTGCTTACACACAGGTGTGACTGTCTCAGGAATGGAGTCTTCTTCTACAGAGAACTGATGACGTCACACACATACATACACATACGATATGAGGTGAACCCAACGACGTCTACCAGACTCTCCAAAATGGACACCATCTGGATGGCTCTCAGCATTGCTGTCTTTTGCTCGTATAGAACAATGCTTTCTCTCTTGAACCCCACATTTCCAGCAAGACGTCAAAGCCCCAAAGTACCAACTTGAAGGTAGATGTGCTCGCAGAACATGTGGTTTAACAGCTGTTGTCCGATGCACAATGGACACTTCCTCCCCAATAGCTTCTTAGGCTTGGACATACATAGCTTCGGTGGGGTGTCATCTTTCATATCTTCTTCATAATGCGGCACAAATAATGCCTTCCCGCCAAAATCAGACATACTTAATTCCTGTGAATAGTAGACAACACTTAATATATAAGGCAACATTGACAAAAACCATAACAGTGTTACTACCTTACTGAGGTAAATAACATTAGTAAGTATGAAGACTATGCCTGTCTGGCACAATAAAAATAAAACAAAGTAACAAGAGTAGTCCTTCAGATGTGCAGGCTTCTTAATCTTCATGCCTGCCCTAGTGGTTACTGTATATTCTTTACCACAAGTATTCCTAACATTGCCGGTTACTGTGTCGTCAATGATATCTGTGTCGTCCGACTCCTTGAGACCTCTGCCGCCGTCTCTGAGTTCGTTCGAGTCGTCTGTGTCCTCGTCAGCAATATCAAGTGTGTGGTCGTCGTAAGTCCTTTTAGACAAACTCTCATCCTCTGACAAGAAGGTGTTCCGTAGATGTCTTATCCACAACGCCAATTCCTTGTCATTGCACATCTTCAATTTGTCATGAGGCAGTGTAAACTGCCTCTCCTTTTGATCAATGATGGCGTACAATGGAGGATGACTTGTGATAACCAAGTACGGGCCTTACCAAGACGACTGCAACTTGCGACTTTGTCCCACCGTTGTTGCTTCGTTAAGTCTACATACAAGGTCTCCCTCTGAGTATGCCTTCTCATTGAGTTTCAAATCATACAGATGTTTTTGTCTCCTCTAAACAGTCGAGTTGTTTCCTAGCAAATGAATGAGCTTCCGCCATAACCTTGCGCAGATATCTTACCCACTCTTCCGGCTCATAGTCGGTCAGAGTAAGGCTTGCCATTGCAGTTACAATATCTACTGGTAGACCAACTTCGTATCCATGCATTAGCCTGTTAGGTGTGTACCATGTTGAACGATTTTCAGTTGCGTGAAGAGCCATTATCAAAAGCGGCAAGTCAACGCACCTTGCCCTCTATGTAACAAAGAATCATCTGGAGGAGAACTCTATTATTACGCTCCACTTGCCAGTTCGAAGACGGGTGATACGGTGTTGCGCTTGTCTTAGATATCTAAAGGGCACTGCACATGGCCTTGAACAAGTCTCCATCAAAGTTGAGACCTTGGTCTGTATGAACAGAAAGTGGACATCCAAATGTCACGATGAAATGGAGAAGAAATCCCTTGGCTATTAAAAGTGCAGTCTGGTTTGACAATGCTGCGTACTCCATCCACTTCGTGAATTGGTCTATCAGAACAAGGACATAAACATTTCCATGTTCACTAGGTGTAAATGGACCTAAAATATCTAGATGCACACGCTCCATTGGAGATCCCGCATGATGACGCTGGAGCGGAGACTTGGGCTTGGCAGACGACTTCTTATTCTTGTTGCACACTGAACATGATTGAACATACTCCCGACAGTCTTGGAACATTCGGTACCACATGTAATGTTGCTTGGCTCGATGTAATGTTTTATCTTGGCCAAGGTGCGCAGATGACTTCATGTCATGACAGCAGTGCAAGATCTCTTGTTGCATGGCCTTTGGGACCAACAGGCAAAGTCTTCGCTGCGAATCATTCAGCAAGGCATGAAAAATTAGCCCATCCCTTACTACCAATAGATTCTTGCACATCCAGTACGATCTTGAGTCCGGGCTACTCAATAAAAGATCATGTGATGTAGGCGGTTCTTCTAGCCATTAGAACAACACAGAGAGATCACCATCCTCATGCTGCAATTTAGACAATTCCTCCCTTGGTCTCGTTTCTGCTCAATTAATTTTACAATTAAGATCATCTGTCGGTATAGCATTATCCACGGTCAGTATTGTAGCAACATTGCCTTAGGGCTCAGGAGTTTTGATGGCTAGTGGTACTACATTGTCAACATCCTCTGAAAATCTCTCCCACTGTTGGCATGCTCTGGAGCAATAATTGCATCCTCCGCAAGAAAGGGATTTCAAGTGGTAGCAATCACATGGCTCTAATTTATCCGGTTTACGTGACAGGCCATCTGCATTGGAATGCCAATTGCCACTACGATGGACAATTTGCATGTCAAACTGAGAAAGTTCTTCTAACCATCGAGATAGTTGTCCTTTGATATGTCGAAATCTGAACAACTACACTAAGCTGTTACGATCCGTCCGGATAGTGAAACGTCGTCCTAAGAGATAATGCCGAAAATGACCACAAAACTTCACAGCGGCCAAGAGCTCCTTCCGTGTGGTGCAGTATTTGCGTTGTGCTGGTAATAAGACATGGCTAGCATATGCGATAGTCCGCTCCTTCTCGCCCTGTAACTGTATTAGCTCAGCCACTATTGTTGAGTCCGGTACATCAGTGTCTAAGATGAACTCATCGGTACGAGTTGGGTATGCAAGGCATGGTGCTGATGATAAGACCATTTTTATGCAGTCAAATGCTGTTTGATGATCTGGGGTCCACTGAAATTGCTTAGCCTTAGAACCTGTTAGCTCATACAGACACTTTGAAATTCCCGCACAGCCCTGTACATGTTTCCGATCGTACTTAGCATACCCAAGGAATGATTCAACTTCCCTCTTATCTGTAGGATCTGGCCATGACTTGACAGCATCTAACTTGGCTGGTGAAATGCCCACCCTATCTCGACTGATCTTCTTGCCCAGGAACTGGATGTTCTGTCTGGAACAAGAAACACTTTCTGGGCTTGAGTTTCAGGTTATAATCGTTGAAAGCGTTCCAGCACCTCGTCAAGATTCCTCAAATGTTCCTCGAATGACAGACCCAAAACATTAACATCATCCAGATATGCAATAACATCTTTCCAGGTCAACCCCCAGAGCACTAACTGTATAACTCTCTGTAACGTGGCAGGCGCATAACAAAGGCCAAACCCCATACGAACATGCTCAAATAATCCAAACCTGGAAATCATATTGTCTTTTTTCGGTCAGCTGGGTCAATTTCTACCTGGTAATATCCGACCTTCATGTCCAACGTACTAAAATATATTGAGCCTGATAGTGTAGAGAGGCAGTCTTCTATGTTCGGGAGGGGGTAAAAGTCCTTGACTGTCTTTTGGTTTAGCTGGCGATAGTCAATGCACAATCTGACTTCCCCGTCCTTCTTCCGAACTAACACTATCACAGGTGCAGATGACCACTCTGAAGTCGAGGACTGTATAACGTTGGCATCTAACATCTTTTGTAAGTGGGCCTCTTCTTCCTTCTCAAATCCAAAGGGAGTTTGACGCAATTTTTGTCGAACTGGAGAGGCAGATCCTGTGTTAATCTGATACTTTATCTCAGAAAAACATCCCAAATCCAAGTCATGTTTAGCAAGGACATCTTTGTGTTTCATAAGAAGTGCCTTTACTTTTACAGACTCCTCTGCATTCAAATTTTCACAAGCCCTCTAATTCTAGTCAGATAAATGAGTTGGCCAATCCGGATCCTCTGGTGTGGCCGCATTGTAAGCAGGTGCAGTACTCCTTAGGTCGAAGTGTCCTACAGTCTCTAATTCTTCGCCCAGGTCTTCTGCATTGTCAATGTGCTTTCCAGGCTTTATCACATTGGTACCATTTGTGGAATTCATAATGTTGACTGAAGCCACATTGCCTGGATCAATAACGATGAATTCGCTGTATTACCGATCTCACCAATCGACACAAAAGATGAATTCAGGGTATCCTCTAGGTCTTCATCACAAGTTTCATAATTTTCATCTAAACTCTCATCCATCAGTAATGTATGGCCACAACTTACTGATTGGAATGAGCGTTGGCCGACCCGCTCAGTCCGTTCAAGTTTAAATCCTTCACCCTAGAGCTTACGCTTCTTCCTTGACTCTCTACCTTGGGGGCAATCCTTTTGTAAGTAGCCATATCCCTTGCATAGATAACACCTACACCTACGCCTTGGGGTCTTGATGGGGTGTAGGAGATCTAGATCTGGGTTGAATCTTTTGTTCCATTAGCCCTATGAGTTAAGTGATTAGGCCTTCAAGCTTCTCAGAAGAGTGTCGTCTTGATTCTTGAAGTGTACGGATAGACACCACACCTGTTGTGGGCCCAACAAACTCATCTCGGAAACTGACACGGCGAGTATGATAATTAGCTCTTGAGCCAAACAGTGCCTTGCGATTGTTCACAGCAGCTTTGACATACTTCAGCGCCTTGTAAATTCTCTTGGGGTTCTTTTCCATTGCTAGATGGGCAGCCTCTTTGTCCTTACATCCCCTCAGGAATGCTTCCACTCCCGTTTGATTAACAGTACTGTCATTGGCTTCTGGGAGAGCTTCCATTGCTAGGAAATGCACCCTCTGTGAAAACTCCTCAAACGTTTTTTCCTCTTTCTGTCGTACAAACTTTAATGGCGTCTAGCAGGTATAGGTGCCTCCATAGTACTGAATAGCCTTGACATCTTCTTCAAAAGGTCCTGATAGTAGCACCGTGTCAGCTCTAGTGCAAATTCTAATGCCTTGTCTTGCAGAAACCAAGTAACCTTTCCTTTGCTTTTCGCACACTCCAGCCATAGTGATTTACTTACCTCTGGAACTGAAAGATAAAAGAATCCCAGTTTTTATCCTCACAAAATAAAGGCAGTTTCAGACTTGTAAGGCTCGTGTCTTGCTGCTTTGAGCTCTTTTTCTTGATAAGAGGTAGGAATCATCAGACTTGCTGGAATCTTCTGAACTGGATGAGCCTGAGCTGCTTTCACCTCTGTACTTTATAGCCTTTGCGCGTTTTTGTTGTCGTGGCTGCCTATGGTCAATGCTGGTGTATTTATCTCCTCGAGGTGAACTCTGACTGCCATAATCAAAATGCATGCTTGTTCCACCCACACTACATGTGGTCGAGAATTGAAACGGGGGGACCCCTGAGGAAGTAGATGCAGTGAATGACTGCATTGGTCCAGTCTCCAGAGGTAGTTGTGCCCCACTTCCAGCAATCATGCTCCCACTTTTCAAAGAACAGTGTCCCGACTTTGTACACCATGAAGTATAATAAGGTGTTATGTGTTCTTGTTTAATTCCTGTTTTATTTGAGGGTTTCGGGGTGTTTTGTTGCAGCATGCTTGGCATTTTTACTGGTGTTCGCCACTCCAATTCTCTTTAAAGTTCAGAAATTTGACCCTCTTTATCCTTTAGGGCCAAGTCATTGCTATGGAGTTCTGCCTCTGTCTCTGTAATCTGCCTTGATGCATTGTAAATCTTTGATGCAACTCTTCCTTCTCTCCATAGCATACCTCTAGTTTTTGGTTTATGCTCCTCACTTAATTTGCGAAATCATAACTGCCCATAGTATCAGTAATGGGTCTGGTATTATCATCCAATACAATCAGGCAATTGTCTACCCACTTCTCTCATACATCCTTCTTGATTCTTGAAGCATAAGTCAAGAGTTTAACGGGGAAATCCAGCATATCTCTGAGCTGAATGATGGCTCGAGCTTTCGTTTCTCCAATGTTTTCTAAAGTCTGGAGCTCCTCTTCGTTTGAATATAAACAGGCATTTTCAATTTATTCCAAACCAAAATACAAAATTGTTAGTACATTGGAGTGTTGAATCAAAGATGGAAAGACAGTATGAGTAAGAGTAAAGGTGAGGCAATTAAATATGGCTAATAACTATAAACAAATTGCCACAGAAACAAAAAATGTAAATTAGTAAACATGGGTGTTAGTTACATAGTGCAATGAAATTCAGATAAATTTACTCTAATGTTGAACAAGGAGAGTAATGCAACCACAGGTTGATACTTTATAAAGGAATTGAACTGATTTTACTTATTTTTAAATACTGGAGGGGCCTACTTTAAGACATTTGTTTTTAAAACATAAACAGTTATTGTGCCTAAACCAGTATCATAACTACTATTGATCACTGTAGTAATTGATTTCAAATGGTCGCTTTAATTTCTTATTTGGAGAAAATATCCTAATGCATTACATTCTACGTACATCATGTACAAGACTTTACCCTTACATATCGAGGAAATTCAAACGATTGATAAATTTTGTAAAAAGCACCTAACCCCTTATAAATTCACTCCAATGTACAGAAACCTATCTAATATAATTGCATTCAATAGAAAATGTAGGATTTACAGCGATAATTTACAGCGATATTTAGTAACTGTGATCGATAATTTTCTAAAAACACATGGCCGGATGTTCCGCGCCGTTTATCCTCGTCGCCAAGGTTTTAATGACATTTATTACAAGAAATACATAGATATACTACACAAAACAATGACACGTCGACAGGCGCACACAGCAGCGAGTCTTCGATAAGGTGAGGCGCACACAGCAGCCTCAGACCGCACACAGCAGGTCAAAGAATTACAGAGTGCTTACACACAGGTGTGACTGTCTCAGGAATGGAGTCTTCTTCTACAGAGAAGCTGATGACGTCACACACACACATACACATAAGGGGCACAACACGGGAAACATCCAGGGGCTCGGCACGGGGTACTTAATAAATAATAGTCCGTACTACAATACATAAATCAATCTTTCTGACAATCGATTAATTTAGTTGTCGTACAACTTATTACGATAGCATGTGACTCAAATATGCAGACTGGAGCCTTAACTTTTTGCAATGCAAATATACTGTATTGTAATGAAACAATCATAGTTACGTATAACTGTTTTGCAAAAACAGTAATTTGATTACTTAAATGCAATATACTTATTGCTTTTTGTGGACTTGTTTTTGGATTTAGAAATCATACAACTTTAAACACTTTTTTTAAATATTAAATTCGTGCAAAATCATTTTTGCTTTTTTATTTAATCATATTGCCATATTGCCTTGTTGATGATATTGGCATACAAACCAGTTTCTTTCACATAAATGTAAATTTTGTCAATAAGTTACCAACGTAATACTTTGGACGTACGCGAGTACTTGATTATTTTCACACGTTACTTTTATACAACATAATAATTGAGTTTTGTGAAAAAACAATATAATCATGTTGTTCAAATGAAGTTTGTTGACAGGTTATCTCCAGAATTTATTTATATTTCAGATAAGTGGCATCTGAAATGCAATTTTAGAATGATATGATGATAATGAATTATGTTAACAAGCAACATAATCATTTTACCCTACAACTCGTGTGTTGACAGATAGTTTTCGATATTATTATTAATTTCTGAATAACGAGATCATAATAATCAGGTCAGTTGGCATGCAGCATCATCGTAGTGCTAAATAACTCAATTTTTCCGGCATTCGATTAATTAAGTAGTCGTACAACCTTATTACGATAGCATGTAACTCAAATATGCAGACTTGAAGTTTAACCACCGTATTTGCAATGCAAATATACTATATTGTCATAAAACATAATCATAATTACGTTTAACTTTTTTTGCAATAACTGTAATTTAATCATGTTAAAATACAACTGACTTGCTGCTTATTTATCGACTTCTGAATTTATACATCAAAAAGTTTTAAACGTTTATATCTTTTTTATACTAAATTCGTACAAACTTTTTTTTTTTATTAAATCATGATTATATCATTGTTTACGGACAATTCAATTCGTATTTTAATTGACAAAGATATGCAACAATAATTTTGGCGAGTAAAAAAATGTCTGAATTTCATAGCCATCAATATGTCAAAAATCAAAGCTAAGCGCAATCATAGAAAGATATTGTTTAATCAGGTGCGAACTAGAGTAAATTTGCAGGTCAGTGGGGATATTCCCAGGATAGCTAGTATCCTTGAGTGACGTCATGTCATAAACTAAACGGCATATCCACAAACAAAATCAATAATTGTAGCTGGATGCTCAACGCATAAACCATCAGTTCTACCTTAAAACTTTTGGATGTCATTTTAGCGTTAAACGGTATTAAATAGTAAAACCCCAAATACTAGCTTTTTCGCCTTAAAATAAACTATAAAAAAAACCAACAGAATTAAATAAAGTTTATATAATGTATAATCCAAATAAAAATTCTAACAAAACCTAACCCGAACCCCAAAAATTAATTGGTCAGTGGGGATATTCCCAGGAAAGCTAGAATCCTGGAGTGACGTCATGTCATAAACGGCTTATCCATAAACAAAATTAATTATTGAGGCTAAATGCTCAACACATAAACCATCAGTTCTACCTTAAAAGGCTTGAATGTTATTTTAGCCTTAAACTGTTTTTATACAATAAAGGAAAGCCCAAATACTAGTATTTTAGCCTTAAAATAAACTTTCAAATAGAAAAAACAACAGAATTATATACAGTTTTACAAATGTATAATCCAAATAAAAATTCTGACAAAACTAACCTTAACCCTAACAATTCATTATGAACAGAATGGTTAAATAATATTTAACAATGGTTAAATAATGGTTAACAATTAAAGCATTGTAAACAATACAAATTATTAAATTAAATTAAATACATGTCAGCTGAAATCGTGACATTCCTGAACCAGACTGGCAATGTACAAGCTTTTCGTACTGTTCTGTGATCCATTGGACTTGAAATAGTGGTAGTATCATAATGACCTAACCTTTTTGGGTTTTTTCTTTACTAAATAACAAAGTATAAACATATTTTCCATTGGTTGTTACATCTCACTTCGGTTCTTCTACAAGCAACATATATGTAAAAACATATCTTTATATAACAAAGAAATGTCAGTTGTGTATCTCGCTTGAAATTTGACATCTGACATTTAAAATGCGGTGTTTATAACAAATTACTTTGTAAAGCATTTTAATGTCTAAGAAAGGAAACATAAAAACTAAAATTAGGCTGAAATTATAACCATACTCTCTTGTAATATAGTGCACTTGAAGAATAAATGGTGGAATATATATTTTAGCAACAGATCTTTACTACTTATGGACAGTGGAGGAAAAGTGGTCAATGATTAGGAGAGTTAGGTACCAGCTCACTCTTTTCGATGTGAATAGCAATGTAAGAATTAAACAAGGGATGAAGAAAGTTCGACGATTAATGGATGTAATAGCATAATTAATAATAAGGCTTAAAACATATCCATATGATTGAAACAATGGAAGAAGTTTAATCACTTACCGAATTAAACCGAAACCTTCGATTTTTTGAAATACCTCGTTAAAATAAGGAGCATTTTCCTTTTATATAAAATTTGAGATCGACATTCCTTTAAATGACTCTATTCAAATAAGGCGTCCAAAGTTTTGACAATCACAAATTTCTGAAATAAAAATGAAATAAAGATTCTTAATTTAGCCTTATTTTGCTGACGGTAAAATTTCAGTAGTATATATATATATATATATATATATATAATGTAGGTATGGATGTATGTATGCATTTGTCACACATGACAATACCCTATTAGAGAAAAAGAAACATAAAGAATACATAAAAATTGACATAACTTAATTACGTATACATTTCAAAGATTAGTACTGGTCTTTGAATTTAATTGAATGTATTTTTTGGTCTTTTTTCAAAAGATGGAAATGATATGATCGCAATTGACCTCAAAAATGCGACAAAACTGTGAACTAATTGCAACAGAGAAACACATCAGCATAAATAATTAGTAATGTATTAAAGATTAAAAAGAGATGCATAAAACACACAGTTGACGTCAAATCATTTCTATTTTTATTTAATTAAATAATGTCCGTCAAAATAAAAGGAAGGTTGTCAAAGTCGCAATTTTAAGCATTTTTAAACCGCTTTATCTGTAACAATTGTCCACCCGTTATTAATGCAAAATAAAGAGTACAATAATATAATCAAAGTGGAAATTTATCTACAAATAAAAAGTTCTTTGTGTCAGGTCTTTGTACCTAAAGAGTCTGCAGTCTTAGAAAGTCATGTAACAAAACTGAAGAAATGAAAAATTAGAAAATACAGTATTTGATACAATTAATTTTGATCTAGTTGATATATGAAAAATTACCAAATAAATAATGAAATGAAACGAGAATGAGAAAAACTAAGAAATTTGGTATTGAAAAATATACAATTATAGCCTTTTGATGAGGTCAATACATGGTTTTAAAGACCTGATGAGAGTATATCGACCAAGGACGAAGTCCGAGGTTGATATACTCCCATCAGGTCTATTAAACCGTGTATTGGCCGATATCAAAAGGCTATAATTGTTTTATTATCATAAATCAAAAATAAATTCTCTTCAAGAGTATAACAGTAAAAATTTGGTTCATAATGTTTAGGCGTTGATTTCGCTATCGTGACGTCACAAAATCGCACAGGCAAAAACAAGTATTTTGTCATGAAAATCTATTTTTAGTATAATAAGGTTTATGAATTTTCTATTTTTAGTATAGTAAGGTTTATAACAGAATTTATAGCACGATCACGTGACAGCAATCGACCAATTAAATCTTGCGAAAAATACGATATAATTATAATCTGTATAAAACTAACGACCGGCCAAGCAAGTATATACAATGTACACACAGAATCATAATGATTGCTTATTTTCATTTCGATCTGACAAGTACGAATAAGAGCATTTGCTAACAATCGTACGATCGACAACGTTTAGACCCCATCAACACTCTCATGGCCCACAAAAAAGGAAAATATATGGAGACTGTGTCATGACTGCAGATAGAGCTCTGAAAAAAATTCAAGGAATCGGAGCAATATATTCAAAAAATGTAAACATATTATAATACATGTTTCCTTCGAATATTATTCAAGTTTTAAAATGTTTCCAACAGAGAAATGGCACATTTGAGAACTTCCATAGGAGAACACAACTAATATACAATTTAATCGCATATCACAGTACTAGTGATACATCTATTATTTATCAAACTGTTGGTACATCTAACCTTTTCCCGCTTTTCCCAAAAAAGCAATAAATACAAAATCATTAATTAAACGGTGTTAATTCTAACGTTCCTTAAAGACCAGGGCTGGGGTATAAATAGCAGCCAATGAGGAAAATGGAGGAAATTTCAATTTTCTTGCCACCTTCCACTTCAGAGAAGAAATATCTGAATTAGCACTTTAATCAGCAAAAACTATAAATTAAATTTTGTCATGCAACTAAAGTAAACTGAAAGGCATCTCTAGATAGTAAAATAATTATCATTGATGCATTACTACTTTAGAAATTCTCATTTTAAATTTTGAAGTGATCCAGAAATTCAAATTTCCTGAGATTTGATTGACATATGAGAAATTCGAATTTTTGTTTACATCTCTACCGGAAATGCTTATTGCTATAGAAGCACAGTAAATGGCGAACAGCTTGTCTTACTTCAAAACTAAGTAACACAAATTAATCCTTGAAATTGATTTATTACTATATTATCACTGTTTATCATAAACAAAGAGAAAGAACACACACTTGTGTATCGATGGAGAGTCAGTCCTGCAGCCTCACACTGATGGTATCAAGTTCCCTTATCTATTAACGCATGGGGCCTCCCAGGTCACAGGTTCTAGTAGTATTCAATTATGAACATAGGTCATCACGCATGGTCAATTGAGAAATTATGAAAGCAATCCTTTGGCACTGATCTCAGATTCTAGTGAAAAAATTCAACTTTACTACAGATGTGTTTTGGGTTTAGAATACAGCTCTGTGAAACAGTACTCTCGAAATTTTCCCCATTCTTCAATGAAGTATTATGTCTGTTTGGAAGTTCAAAATTTGATTTCCACCATATCGGACAGCTTCTGCTGGGTCTGCATAAACAATAGGGATATTCCAAGATTATTGTTGTTCAGACAAATCTATGCACAATTAACGTTCAACAAACTCCCCTAGCTGTAAATCATCATTCTTCATTTTCTAAATCCCAATTTATATGTTGAAAAACTTTACTTTTTCACTTTTTTCCAATTTACCCTCCGTGATCTTTTCCACCATTATTTGGATTACAAGAATGTTTTGGAGGGAATTAATTTTATTAGGGTAGAGGTAAACCAAAAGGAAACTTGAGCTTGTGATGTACTACAGTTAATTACAGTTTGTAACCTTAACATCTGATTTAATAAATTGTATATGAATAAATTCTTCAAATATTTGATAATCACAGATTAGGCCCATATGCAAAATCATTAGGTAAATATAGTTTTACTTATTGAAACACCTCCCTGGAACCTCTTTCATGTTTGCAGATTTGGAGGCTGATTTATTGACATTTGGCGGGAGGGATTCCCAACTGAGTCAGGACTCGTGTGCATTAACCTCTTGCACCTAACCCACATTGTTGTTGGTCAGAGTTATTCTGACCAGTGAGTTGGTTTTTCTTAAGTTTAAAGTATTTTTCTAAATAATTACCTACATGTATGTGAAAAAATGATGCTTACTATGATGAAAGTTTTAACAAAGCTCAAAAACAGGATTTTTTTTTTTGCAGTGATCAATTTAGAAGTACATGCTTTTTTAGGTCTTTATTACTTAAAGAATGAAAATTAGGGAAAGGAACTATGCACACAGTTTCATTATAAATGACCCTAAAGATTTTGTAGTTATCCGATCAGCACGTGCTTCTGGTATGCAGCTATCTATTAGTAGATTCACGCTGCAGTGTTATCAGTTTGGAGATGTGGCCTGCTTCCTTATATGCTTAATTGCCGTCCGTGTGGATATTCAACTAGGTCAACCCCGGTCTTTAAACTCCTTAAACTCCTATAAGTAATTCAAGTGGAATATTGTTTTATATGCAATAAAACACAATCATATATTTTGTAAATAAAAAATTCAATTAAAATAGTTTTAATATTTTAATGTTCTTTGAAATAAAGGATAATTGTTATTAGTAATCAAATAAACTGATATTACGTGCCTGTGAGAATGCAGGTTCCAAGATATTTTGGAATGTACTGGAAAACACACGAAGACAATTCTTAATGATATATCAGTTTCTACATTTATCTTTCCAATGTATCTTGCTGAGAGCAGTATACACGAGTACTATTATCAATTGCTGTCTTATGTCTAAGAAAGACTGCTTTAAGCAGTTTTACACTGCAGTGTTTTTTAAAACAAACTTATCTTAGTTTTTAATTCTCGCTTCGAAAAAATGTTCCAGGTATTTAACTGAAAATCATATCCTATAAGCAAAGTTTCATTTATCTAAATTATATCTCCTTTGAAAATCTAACGAAAATAAACCTAAAGGTAGTGGAAAGTCGCTGCAAATATGACATAGTCATATATAACCATGACATAGTTGTGATATAAATCGTTAGTTACACAAATCTTATTTATTTTCTAAACAACTTGGTTCCACAAAACCTGTAAAATGTTGTTATAAAATATTTAACTTATCCGGCAGAGCATGAAAAATTGTTTTCATAAACCAGAAGATAATGAAAAACTTTTTCTAAAAATATCTTGAATGTTCAAGAAAATTTGAATTTAATTTAGAAAATCGGTTAATTGCTTTGCAAAATCGTCAGAAAGATATAAGTGGAGAAAATATTTTCTGCGAATAATGGAACATGGCCATTTTAAATATAACGTTTTGTATGAAATTAGCAAACAACTTATTTTAGATGTATATTGTTTAACAGAGAATAAAGGTATAGCGCTTATATTACGATTGAAAATAGTTTTCATTCATTGATCTATCGCTCTGATATTGATTAGATTTTGCCTAAGGTTATTTAACAAATGCCAAGGAATGAAATCAGATACAACTTTTTGATAAAATAAATGATATGAAAAGAGCTGAACAAAGGTAGGATCATATGAGTTATAGATTGTTATTGACATATTTGACACCCCTTAACAAAACACTTTGTTTTGTTTAATAAAACTTGTTCAATAAAACTCGACTTAATAAAGAGTAACCAAAAAAATTACATCTCATTCCAACAAACTTCAAAACAAGGTCTTTATGAAATATTTTGTCATTAAGGATATCAATGTAGCGTTTATTCAATCTATGTCAAACTGATTATAAGTATCACTGAGAAATATTTCTTCGAACTTTCCTCCTTTTCCCTAATATGTTTTTTATTTGTCAATGATTCTTATGCTTCTTATGTTCTTAATCTTATGTTGGCATTTCTATCCAAATTTTCGTCATCATTTCACAGCATTTAAAATAGATATGAATCTGCAAATGCGATGAAGAATACCACATTCTTTCTCTGAACACAGAAAGGTGTGGTGTGTTACACAAGTCATGTTTTTTTACCGTACCTCTAAAGGACCCAAAACTCGAAATCGTTAAAAAGATACATGCATGATAAAAATGAATTTATCCCCAAAAATTGATATTGGTAAAAATAATAATAATAATAATAAATGCAAGACATATCCTTTTTCCATAAAAATTTATCTTTAAAAATTTCTGGAAGTAATTGGTAATTTGGTAATTTAGAAACCATAATCAGAAATTGACCAGATTTTACCAGACGCTGTTAAGCCTAGCCTAGACTCGGCAATATTTTGAGTATCAAAACGATTTTTGTTAGTATAAGATGGACTCAATCTACAAAATGTAAGCTTGTCGAAAGAGACTATCAATGAATTTTCTACAATATTCTCGCATAATCCGAAATAAAAATCAACAGACGTTCTAGAATACCTTGAAAATTCTAAAAATTTCCAAAATTATTGGAAACATTTGAAATATTTCCGGGAGAAATGGTAAACAATTACGTCATGGTATTGATAAATTATATATAACTTTATTATTGAGATGCGCCCGTATCTTGTTCTTGTTGTGATTGTAAATATGTTAATTAATGTGTTGACTTTATCCTTGAACTTATCTTTAAATTATATTTTTATTATATTGGAAATTTGCCTGTGTCACTCGATACAAACCCATTGCAGACTAGCTTTAGTAAAGAGTTTTTAAAAGTCCTTCTCTCCTTATAGAAGGCATCGAACCCATTAATTGATGGGGATAATAAGCTATCAAGATTTGATTCTATAAACCAAAGAACGAGTATCAATAGTACTCCATTAGATCATGGCTTGGTAATTGGTCGTCTGGGAATCGGTAGTAGGATGCATTCTTAATCTTTCAAACTGATGTATCTTAACATCAGGTGAGACAGGTATTTTACATCACCTGTTTAATGACAACAAGGTTTTATGTCATTATTCTGTGTATATTATGGTTTGTTGGTCCCTGAGAGCACCAGAGTTATCCGGCGCCGTTTGGATATTGATGCTGGAAAATACCCTATAATGAGTTTCCAGTTTGACTTTTGCCCTGTCCCCTCCCTGTGGTACAGTCTTCATCGATCAGAGATTAATAGGTCTGATGTGCGTAAAAGACAATCTCGATATATAAACGGACAAGGGATGCTGATTACAAAAACCTCCGGACATCAGCCGTAAGTAGCAATAATGTAATGCAATAATTATTCATATTGTTTTTTTTACATTTTGCATGTTGGGTTAAATGACATTCAAATTTTAAAAAGGATGACAATGAAGAGGAATATATAGGTGAACCAAAATTTGATTAGTATTTGATGATTTGTGCAACTTTGAAGGATTTTTTTATAGATAGATGTGGGGTTTGTTCGGCTTTAACTGAAAATGACAATGGAAACTAATAGAGAAACATAAGCATCGTACCTAGTCACGTACTGTAAGTTGTGAAAAGAAACAGGTTTCATCGGAAGTTTCTCACAAAGTCAGCTTCCAGTGGATGTAAAGAAGACCAGACTTCAACAGGTACACAATGCATGTCCAATATTCTTTGGTTTTCATTGTAGCTACAGCAGTTTCAATTTTCATATTTGGCATATCAACATTTTTGTGAATATTTTATGTAACTTGAAAAACTAAAAATGAACTTTAAGATACAATGGAAACAATATTTCACTTTTGGATTATAATTTTGTTTTATCTCATCATTTGGATCTCATTTTTGCTGTCCACCATCTCTTGGGTGAATTTAGTAAAACATCATTGGAAATAATTCATAATTTGAATTGAATTTCTCAAGTTATGTACTATAACAAATATCATAGCATATTTATGAAGGTAAAACATTTGCTTTAACCGGTAATATAGCATTTAATGTATCATAAAATTCTGAAGGAATTAATATTTATATTTTTTCTTTTGAAACGTTTTTCATTTTCAAACAACCAATGGATTGCAAAAAACATAAGAATTTTGTCATATTAAAAGACCTATTATTATGCCCCCCTTCGAAGAAGGGAGGGCATATTGTTTTGCTGCTGTCCGTCTGTCGGTCGGTCGGTCGGTCTGTCGGTGGGTCCACCAACAGTTTCCGTTCATTTTCTTTGCAGAGGTTGCATATATTGAAATGAAATTTGGTATACAGATTTATCATAATAATATCTATGTCAAGTTTGGTTATGGGTACGATCGAGCCATTTTCGACAGAGTTATACCCCTTGGACGTAGAAAATTTCCAATTATTTTCAGTTTCCGTTCATTTTCTTTGCAGAGGCTACACCTATTGAAATGAAATTAGGTATACAGATTTATCATAATAATATCTAGGTCAAGTTCAATTATGGGTACGATCGAGCCATTGTCGGCAGAGTTATGCCCCTTGGACGTAGAAAATTTCCAATTATTTGCAGTTTCCATTCATTTTCTTTGCTGAGGTTGCACATATTGAAATGAAATTTCTTATACAGATTTATCATAATTATATCTAAGTCGAGTTCAATTATGTGTACGATTGAGGCATTTTCGGCAGAGCTATGCGCCTTGGACTTAGAAAAATTCCAATTATTTGCAGTTTCCGTTCATTTTCTTCGCAGATGTTTCCAAGGGAGGGGAGCATAAGTGTTTCACAAACATCCCTTGTTATTGAAACGATTTGCGACTCAGAATATATGTTTTCCTCCTAGATATTTTGGACAAATTGATCTTTAATCGCATTTTCTACTAAGTGATTATCTGATGGCTCATAATAAATGGTCGATTTAAGCTTATTCATTAATCAATAGTGTGATATTTATGTACTAGGAAAAATAAACACAAATCAATCCTTTTTACTCTATCTTTTGGGTAAAGAACAAGATTAAAATGAAAAAGAAAACGAACCATAATAAATATGAAATTCAAAATTCATATATTAGTATAGAATATGGACATCTAGGGTCCATTTGGACAAATATGACAATACCTTACATATTATTCAATTACTCCAATCTAGACCGATGAGTAAATCAATATAGTTAGGGCAGTCATTCTGTCTGATTGGGAAATGGAATTCTATTCGGTGTCAGTTTTATGTATTGCAAAACCATGAGAGATGTCTCTAAATAGCCTAGAGTTTCTCAAAGAGAATCATTTAGTTTTAAGAGGGTTGGATGTTCGTGGCCATTTTGAAGCTAAATTTATCTTCTTTAGATGAAAAGCTCTTTAAAAATATGTAGCAAATGTTCAAATTTTAAAGCTGAAATATTCGGATTTTTACTTAAATAAAAATAGCTTATGTCCCAAAATATCATGTTTTTTTTTTAGTTTAAGGCAGATATGATGGTTAACTTGTTGACCATCCAGCCTCTTTGAAATCAATCTCAGAAAAGACTCAGTTTTCTGTTGTTCTTTCTTTTTTTCTCTACTTTGTTTTATTTTTTATAGTTACAATACACATTATAGAAAAAAACAATGTATTTTTATTACAAGTAAGCAACACATATTTTCGATGATGCTTAAAATTTTTCAATACGAATGATTTTATGTTTAGCTAATCGCCATTCTGAACACTAAAACAATCAGAATGCATCAAAAAGGGGGAAAATCAACTCAGCATAATTAGATATAGTTTGTGTCTGCTGTGAAAAATAATTTACATTAGTCTTATTTACATTAGTCTAATTTTTTACAATAGAAACTGCTGTGTGCAAATTTGCCAAGATTTCTGTAAATGTTTTTAATATCGAAACAATTTCTTGACTAGTCAGCACGCAATGCTTTTAAAGCCATTAATTCTAGGAAATGAAAGTCTCTCTCATGAAGACACAAATACTAAGACATGGTACATTATCACGAAAAATCAATTCAAAATCGTTCATAGTGTCAATGATTTTATCTTCTCTTAGAAAGGAAATCAAGGAACCTAATTATGGACTTTTCGGAGACAATGACTGAAGTAACTGAAGAGGGTGTATCTTAACAAAAACGTTAAACAAACCTGCTGAGAGAAAGATATGAATGTATATAACATATATATCAAGGCATTTTATGAAAACTATTAAATTGAAACAAACAGCTTTTCATTTTTTATATTTTTCTAAATTCGAGTTTCGAAACTCACAAGTCAGGGCAATTTAAGGGAAACATTTTATAAAAGAACTGGAGAAAGTTAAACTTTTAAAATGAAAACAACCAATATCTATATCTTAAAAGAAAGGAAACTATGAGAAAACTGGGTTTTTTTAAATGGTCAAGAATCTAGATATGTGTTTGGGTAAAAAGAAAAAGATTAGATATCAAAATTATTTCAACAGTCGGAGTTTGTAAAATGCAATTTAATTGGTGTGTTGATAAATTATAACGCTTGATATTTTATAAAAACAAATTGCACATATATTAGATAAAAATTTCTTTGACATTTGAAGAGTAAGACACTTTTATAAAAATCATACATTTGCATGTTGGGTACCTAGCAATGTTAAAAAATAAACATATTTTTATGCGAGCACATTATTAATACGCAGAGAATACTGACAAAGAGAGTTATTGTATGATATTTTAACCGGCTGATGAAATTTAAATGGGATTTTGAGAAAGGGTTTTATTTGGTTGGCCTACGTAACAATGTACAATTCATTCAAAACGTTAAAAGTATATATGTTTATTTTACATCCCTTCCTTTACCGATTGTACATATGAGTTTTTTTAAATTTTTTATTTCCAAATATTTTCAAGTTCAATTTTTATTTCACTAAATAGTGTAAAGTTGAATTTAACAATGCACTTAAAACAATTTTTGTAAAGTGTAAAGGAGTTTGTTTTAATTCAATGAGTTTTATAAACCACATCGTTTTAAATAGTTTCCTGTAACTTCAATTTTGTGAACATTTTATTGGATTTTGTGTGCGTTTTTTTAAGCTAACATTTCATATTATATTATTCATATTATGTACTTGTTGGTATAAAAATGCAATTTCTCATGTATTGTGCAAAACATATAATGTAAATCAAACAACGTCAGTTTTCTCCAAGATAACTTTAAACTTTCATCTGTATGGCATGTTTTAATTTTATCAATGAAAATATTCCATACTGTATTGGTGAAATACGAATATGTCAGAAACAAATGAGGTTTTTGTTTTTGGTCAGATCATATAATGTAATCATAGTTTCTGCGTTTTAATTGGGAGCAATGGCAGGGTGAAGGGTTCAATGGGTTCAGTTAAACATGTCAGCTTTCCAAAACAAAGATATACAGAAGCCATAATTCTCCTCCCTGTGACGCTATGGTTATTGGGAGAGATGGATTATATCTGACTTCTCACTAATATCTTGATAGATAAAGCCGCGCACCGGCAATAATAAAATAAAGACTGCTCTCTCTCTCTCTCTCTCTCTCTAACTATTAGGCGCTCTTGAGAGGTAATAGGAATCGACCAAATTAGCCACTGGTGCTCGATAATTATGATACCTCACACATGTTCACAAGTTCTGAAATGCAACTCGATTGATAAACTGTTCAGGGTTTTAGAGTACATGGACAATTAATAATTCAAGGCAAAATCACAGTGGCTTTATTGTGGTTTTGTGGGTGAGTGTAATTTTGTATTATTAACATTCTCCTCATTTTTGTGATAAGTTTTTATCCTTTCAATGGCTCTATATAATCTATGACGATGCGATGATTTTCTTCAATGTATCTTTATTCATTTTAGATGCATGCGTGGGTAGTAGTGAAGCACGTCATAGATTATAAGTCACATCACTGAAATATTTTTACTTTCTTTTTAAAAACTGAACTTCATAGACAAGGTTACCTGTTACCTTAAATGTCTGTGTTCGATCGTCAATAACCCTACAGAGTAATAAAAACAAAAATAATAGATTAGGAATTTTTATTTCCCTATTTGCAAACATTCTTTACAGTAAATGGTGAATAATATTGGAATATTGTTTTAAAACTTAAAGCTTCAAAAAAATCAAACATAAAAATCATTCGATTACCTTAAAAAGTAAATTAATTCTGTTTATAGTATATCAAAATAAGAATTTAAGGGATATTTTTATATCAATGCTAGGTTTTGTATTTGACGGTAATTGTAAGGGGATAATTTGATATCTCCTGAACATGACGATGTTTTAAGATACAGGTCGCTATTTCACATTTCGTGTTATACTTCTGACATCAACAGCTGTCGATGTCAAAAAGTGTTGTTGTATTTGACGGGATCGGGTATGCCTTTGTCAAAGAGATGGAAATGATCAGTCTCACTTGGTCATGATGACATTTCCATGAGGTAGCTTTTTCACAGAAACTGTCCGTGGCTGTTGTCTTGCATCTGGCACCAACAATTGGTGGTTTATGATATGCGAAAAGACTCGAGAAAGCCATGTGTTAATCACAGACAGTCGATACAGACCCGGTGACTGATTGTGTTTTCACAGGATGAAGCTCGGCCATTCAATCAACTAAAAGGTGACTGAAGGCAACTGAAATGTGACTGAATGGCATAGCTTAGACATTCAGTTACTATACCAAACATTTCAGTCGAGATTCAGTTGATTTAATTGCACAAGTTTATCTTGTGGATTTTTTTCATCTTGACACTGCTATATGGATTTGATTTGAAGCCTGTTGTTTTACTTTCCAGATGGTCCTATCTACTATGATTCAGAGAGTTGTATGCTTCATTGGCCTATTGTTGCTGTACAGCAAGACACCTAAAGCCTTCTCATTGCTGGCTTCTTCTTCATCAGGTATACTTTATTTAAATTCTAAATCCTAGTAACTTTATAGAAAAGAATAAAGTTATAATTGGTTTGTATTTTGTATAAATTGTACACATCGTTTTTGGTTTGGAAATAAAACATAAAGTTTTCAAGAACATTCGGTAGAACTAAACCAAGTGTGATTGGCGAACTATTCGCTAATATGATATAACTGTTTAAAATAGCTCTATATAATAAACAAAAACAAAAATATATTTTGACTTCACAACAATATTAAAAAACATTACAGCAATATTACAAAAGAATTTACTGGGTGTGATTTTATGCCACAACAGTGATGTTACCTTGAGACGCTTTAACTAATTAATTTACTTATATCGCGAAAGCCTTTGCCTTTTCTAGCTTCTTTTATTAATTAATTCTTAAGCTTGCTTTTACACATCTCACCTTGAGATTAAATTTACTTTCTTTTTATTCAATCATCGCCTGTCGAATTAAACATTGTATATGTTTCGACAAAATGTTTATTTTAAAAGATATGCTAACAAATCAACACATCTTTAAAAATAAATTAGAAAGGAAATGTAGAAAATTGTTTCTTGGGATATACTGACCAGAAATCTAAAAAGTTCTTCGCACATGCTAACCTTCCTTTGAAAGCAGCCGTTACAAACACCTGATGTTTGGCTTATGACTTGACCTTTTAGTAAACAATAAAGGGTTGAAGACCTTGAACAAGGTCGTGTGTTTCGTTGCTGGGTTGGCTCTGAAACCAATTAATGCATTTATCTTCTTATTTAAAATTGCAGGTAGTTAAATAGCCTACTCTTTATCTCACAAAAATACAAAGCATAAGATAATTACATTATAGGTTTTATTTATTTTTACTTTATTTTTATAACATGACAATTTAATTAAAATGTTTTTGAAAGAATATCTATCGAATACAAAACATGCATTTCAAAAAATGTAGTTGTTTGCTCTGCCAAAAACTATTGTATTTTTTATACCTATTTAATAGATAAAAAAGGTGAAATTCATATTCTTTTATAATTGTTTATTCTTTAATTGATATTATCAATAGTATTTGACCCGTCGTGAATATGACTGGTATACCATTCAAAGCCAATAAGTGTGCCCTGCCAAACAAGATATGATAGTTCATGTAACGAACATTTTCTATAATCAGGCTTAGCCTAAGCAATTTTATAGTGTATTTCCAATGCTTTTCTCTGCAGTTGACTGTGATTTTGAGATAAACATGTGCGGCTGGATTATTGGAAGAAATTTTTCTTCGCCCGTGGGGAGTCATCTTTACTGGAATCTGTGTCCACATCTCCCATCATCTAACGATTTCAAGGACACATGTGACAACAATGTCGGCTTTAAATACGCTGATCCGTTCTCCCGCCATGACACCCGAGGGAGCTCAGAGACAGAACTTCCTTTAGGTAAGGGTTACAGACGAACGCTGCTTCATAGTTATAATCAAACTCG
Organism: Magallana hongkongensis; assembly: GCA_016163765.1. Classification (NCBI taxonomy): domain Eukaryota; kingdom Metazoa; phylum Mollusca; class Bivalvia; order Ostreida; family Ostreidae; genus Magallana; species Magallana hongkongensis. Next base: position 1,163,246 of record WFKH01010211.1, read on the forward strand.
ATGCATATCAGTGTATAGTTCCCCTTTGATGAATACTCACAATTTAGCTATTTGAATAAGACAGAATCTGCGGTATACACATATTGTCTTTTTCCAAAGATTTCCACAGACATGGCGGCTTTGTTCTGAGATCCAGTAACCAGAATGTTGAGCCCCCGTACAGCGCCCAGTACAGCACCTTCTACACATCCTACATTCTGAGTGTCGATGTCCCTGTGTTCTTTCTGTACAGATGTTTACGTTACTCCTTCTCATTGCGTGGACAGTCCGTCTTCATCGTGTCGTATCTCATCACGGAAGACAAGAGTGACGTCATACTCAAGGAGTACCAGGCTAACTGGATGGGTAATGGCAAGGAGGGGTGGATCGTTGGAAACGGTAGCGTAAATCTTCCATTGAAACCCACGTTCAGAGTACGTATCATGCTAGAGTTAGTCGGTATCTTCGTAGACTGGTTTGCCTGCCCTTTATTCCAACTGCTGTCGCTACGAAATTCAAAATATAAGAGGCTCGTAATCAATGACAGCGGACCAGTCTAGGATCTTCAGACCCAAATTATTCAACGATGTAACGGGATATAAAGTTTAATAACGGTGCAAAATATTAAAATTAATTAGCAATGTCTTTCTATTTTGAAATTACTTTCCTGGACATTGATTTCTGGGTTCATCTCTAGTGTACTTTAATATTTAATGCCTGCAGACAACTCTGAGGATTTATATGTTTGACCTTTATTTGTAGCTAATGTTTCGAGTCTGGTTCAGATATGGCGGTAACAACGCTGTTAATCTCGACAACGTCAGAGTAACCGAGGGACTTTGTAATGGTGATTAATTTTTATCGTCATGGTTTAATGTACATGAATACTGTTTCTTAAGTTACGCAGTTAAAAGAACTTATCCGTAAACCTTCCAAGCAAAACTATAATTGTTAAAGATCATTATTATTTGTGCATATATATCCATGAACAATGTGATTCATATGAAATGACTTTGCTTCGCTTATGAGTGTAGGAATTTCATTTTTAAGCAAGCTGTCCTCTTGACGAGTACCGTTGTCGTAGTGGAGAATGTTTGTCCCCAAGCCTCGTTTGCGATTCCCGCAATGACTGCATGGATGGTTCAGACGAAGACGCATGTAAGATTGTTTCTGTAATTTTTTCTGTATCTATTGCGTCAAGTTACTCTCAAATAAATTCTCTAGAGTGTTTATTAGTAGCTGTAGTTAACTATTAAACGATATGACTTTTTATACGATTTAAATTGTGATTAGCAAAATATAAGATCTCTCTCGTGGTTTGAAATAGTATATGGATAATATCCAATTAGTTATGAGTTGTCTATACCAGAGACCCTACGACAGGATATAAAAAAATTTAAAAACCGTATTCCGTCACAAATCATGAAAAATTCTTTTTATTACATGTTTATTAACCACTTTTGTATAATCTATTGTCTTATCTATTTCTTATAGCTTTTTTTCGATACAACTGCGTAAAGACTAAAAGGTCATTATGACGTCATCGCGTTATAGGATCATCGCAATGTATTATATAAAAAACGTTATTACATGGTTGATATCCAGTGCATTTAGAAGCAAACATAGAATTTTGTTACTTCTTTCTGTAGGTGATTTGGTGTCGGAAGAAAATCCAATCCAACTAAACTCTTCGGAACACGAACTTTTGAATATCACATCGGTGTGTCCACAGTGTCCCGAAAACGTCACCTGTGTTTTCTTCTGTCCAACATCTTGCGACTGCAATGGAACCGCCTACTTATGTAAAACATATTTTTCTCTCGCCTACAGTTTTTTAGTGCGCATGTCAGAAGTGACGTGTAATATCCTTGACGTTTCAGAGTTTGGACGAGGAATATTTCAATTTGAAATTTTTTCCTCGCTTATCTCTACTCTAAATATAACAGACGATGTCCAAATAGAGAAACTTATAATAAAAGACTCCAATATCGACAGCATCCAAATACCTCACCAAGTTGTAAACCACGTCCAGTTTACAAACATAAAAGTTAATTCCTTATCATTTGTGACATCTTTCATGTATTTACATGTGATGGGAAATATTCCAAGTTTCAGTGCCTCTGCCTTCTTATACATGCCTTACGTGAAATTTGAAGGAAACGATCTCTCCACTGCCACTGTGATCTACGAAATGTGGCACAGAGCGTTGTTATCCTCAAACAATTCTCATAATAAGGCAGTTCTGAGGAATTGTAACATACAGCACACTTACACGACAAACTACGTCAAAAGTAGCTTCATAGATCTGAGCTACAACAAGCTGAAGTCGTTCACAGTGTCCGACCGGACACAAATTCTGCTGATTTGCCACAATCTTCTGGAGACGGTCGTACAACCCCTCGCCGTGACCTTCAACACGTCCTTGAAGACTCTTGACATGTCCTTCAACAAAATAACAATGTTAGGTCAAGGAGACTTCACCTATTTTTTTAATCTTTTGTACATCGATCTCCAGTCCAACAATATATCGTGGATGCATGATGAAATATTTCTTGAACTCACGAATTTACGCTACTTGGATCTCTCCAATAACTTAATTCAAACTATAAAACAAACCCACTTCATCAATTTAGAAAGTCTTCAATATTTATACTTGCAGAGAAATCTCTTAAACAGCATAGATTTGGAGTCTTTCTATTCATTGAAAAGTCTGATTGTGCTAGATATATCAAACAATAAGTTAACTTCCCTTAAAGGTATGTACTTCCGCAATCTGAAGGAACTTAGGTACCTCTACCTGCAGAATAACAAGTTCCAGGTGAGTGAAGGGATGTTTGACGGCCTCTCAAGTCTCCAGGTAATGCAGGTGGACTTCTTCTCTCTCTGCTGTGCAAAGCCCAGAAACGTTTACGATATAGTTTGCATAGCTCCTGGAAACGAGATATCTTCTTGTAGTAATCTTATTGCAGTCCCAATCCTTAATGTTGGTATTTGGTATATTGCATTGTTTGCTGCCTTTGGAAACTTAGTCGTGTTTTGTTATAAACTTGTTTACCAAAAAAGACAATCTGCGCAGGCGCACTTTATCTTCACTACTAACTTGAACTGGGCAGATTTTATTATGGGAATTTATCTGTTCATTATTGCTATTGCAAACTTGGTTTACAATGGTCGCTACGGTTTAGAGGACTTTGCGTGGAGGAACAGCTACTACTGCATGTTTGCTGGGATTCTAGCTACAGTTTCTAGTGAGACCTCTGCGCTTCTAGTTTTCCTTATCACAATGGACAGACTTATAGCCATCAAGTTCCCTTTCTCGGGAAGGGGTTTCACTAAAAATGGTGCCATTTTTCTGTCTCTTTGTTCTTGGTTCGTTGCTCTGTTTTTGGCCTTGTTGCCCATTGTTCCCATGCAGTCCAATTACTTTGACGGTTACTACGCGCGATCTGGTGTCTGTATTTCCCTGCCATTGTCTGCCGTGAAGAAGTCGGGGTGGCAGTATTCGATGGCGGTCTTCATAGGACTAAACTTTCTGTTATTTGTTGGAATTTTAATCGGACAAATCATCATATTCGCTGAAGTAATCAAAGTCGGAAGTAACCTGGTTTCCTCCAGGAAGAAGCAAAGGGAGATAAGTCTCACCAAGAGTTTGGCCGCCATTGTTCTGACAGATATGTGTTGCTGGATTCCTATCGGGACGATAGGTCTGTGGTCTCCTTCTAATGAGGATTTATTTAATTTTGTTCCAGCTATTTTTCAAAACAAAATTAAATATGATTGTGACTTTAGCAAACTGTTTTATTCTGGTTGCAGGACTGTTGACGTTTTTTGGGATCGACGTCTCCAATGAAGTGTACGACTGGATCATAGTCATCGTTCTCCCCATCAACTCAGCTTTAAACCCGGTCATCTACAACTTTATAGCTTTCATGAGACACAAAGTATGTTGTTCATTTATCTCTGCCTTTATTTATTTACAGTCGTGTTTTAGCCGTGATAACAATATTTTTCTCTCCTTAGAGAAGAGCTGATGTATCCGAGTCAAACAACTTGAAGCAGGAGTGTGCCGTTCTAAAACGTAAACTTGAAGTCCTACAGGTTAGCTTTCTTCCACTGTTTGCCTCGATATCTGTCTCTATATCGTAATACCAACCATGTTGAATAGTCTCCTTAAGACGAAGAGCTCTGTTAAAAGATATAGGAAAATATTCAAATTTTAACCCCAAAATACACGTATTTGGAATTTACCATTTAATATAGTGTATGGCTAAAACTCATATCTAAGATTTTAAGGCAGACCTGCTGGTTACTTTGTTGACCATCCAGCCTCCTTAACTTATGGTCAGTTCGTGCAATATTCTATCGATATATAATTATAGATAAAATGAATTATAAACCTGATTCTGATTTACTTTCAGTCCATGAACAAAGGTTGTTCCTGTCAAAGAAAAGTGGCATCAGTGAAAACAGATCAACACTCCAACACAGAGGTGGTGGACACAGGCTCAGGCATGGAGACTAAGAACCACACCAACGGAATGGCGGTGACCGTCATCAGGATGGACACCCGACTCTGACCCCCAACCCCACCATCCCTCCCTCACACACACCACCCACAAACCTAGCTGGCTCTAGAGACATCAACGTTGGATGAGGCTATGACCGGGCTATGTCTCCAAACCCACCGTTCATTCCTTTGTAAAAGCGAGGCTTGGATCATAATTACCTGAACACATTTTTTTCATCTGTAAGACTAAAAACTCTTCTACATTCCATGTTGCACTGTCTTTGTAAAAGGGCAATTACACCTATATTTTATATAGAACTTCTAGTCCCTAGTCATGACATTTGTTGTATATGTTATTAATGTGATAATGTTTTATAATATTGTACTATTTTATATTTTGATACCGTGTATCATAAGAGATGTGTTAATTAATTCATTGATACAGTGTATCAATGCTCGATATGTCAGTGCTTGCTACTGTTATGGTATTGTATGATACAAATACATATAATAAAACAATGATTACTTGTTGAGATGGTTTTACAATAAAAATTAAATAAATATATCCGTACTTATACATGTATATCAAATGCAAACAAAAAAATCATCCCAATTAATGCATTATCTTTTAAATCTAAGCTAACCTTTTTGTTATTACTAAGTTAGTTTGAATCAAAGAATTTGCATTTAGAAATCAGATTAATACATGTATTGAATAATGTTACAAGACTGCTTAATGTATAAATATAATTACTATTGATTAAACTAAAATTGAATAATCCCTTAACTCAGCCTATCTGTAAGAGTCTTGTTAACAAAATTTAAGTCTCTATAACAATTAGATTAACAAATCAACATACCTGATAAAATCTTATCGATAAAGAGTTAAAGTGTCTATAACAATAAGATTAACAAATCAACAAATATTTTCAAAAATGGTTATTTTGTAAACGAAAGTGTTTATAATTATCAAATTTAAAACAATGTTCAATTCAACATTTATACGAGTAAATTTTGTCATTAAAGTATCTTTGAAAATCCAATTCAGACAATGCACAAACAGTTACAACCTATTCAATGTTAATATATCAAATTTGCCACTATGACACTTTTATAACCAAGATTCTTAAAGAATTGTGATTTATGCATTGTTTTGAACTAGGTTGCAAATCTCTTGGTTTTACAATTTTATAAACACAGTAGATTTTTTTTTAAATAACAAATGTTCAAAGACGTAAGACAGTTATAACTTACATGTAGCATAGCGTATTGCTTTGTGAATTTGGAACATACATGTATCTGTTTATGCAACACTACAATCGTATAAATGTTTTGCTTTTTTTCAAATATCAATATTTCATTGAGTTGAGTTGATGTGATGTCATGATGCTGATTGTTTCTGAAGCATCAAAGGTAAGTGGTGTGATTGGTACCTATAACAACAAATCTCATTGTGCGAAATACATATTTATAGTAACATATTATGCATGAATTTACTCAAAATGCCAACAGCAAGGAGGAAATGTGTATCCTTATTAACTCCTAGTCGCTGGCTGGGTTTTTTTTTTCTAACATAAATATGTTCCATTGCTCCCATTTAAGGACAGCTCCGTAATAGATCTAGAGCTGTAAGCAAATGAAAAATTCGATAATGTCGCTCAGTCGCCGGGGACGCCTCTTCCTGATTCTGTCATCTTTGAATCTGTTTTGGACAGAGAATTAATCGTTACAATTAGTTCTGTCCAAGACAGTCACACGTGACCAATCCCGGAGAAGTCCCTCGTGACTCCCGACACCGATTCTTTTGTTTGTATTCCAGTTTGGAATTTGTAATTACCATCGATTGACTGGCGGTTTTTTATCACTGGTTTTTAACATAACCTCGTTTATTGGAGGTTTTTTTTTTTCGATTCACCACTACCTTTTCAATTCATTAAAACACTTTTTCATTCATTTGTCTATTTGAAAATATTCAAGTATTTTAATTTTTTAAAATTAAAACAACAGTGTGACTCTTGCACAATATTGTGTTTTATTTTAAAAAGTAAAAATATCTTGAATATTTTAAAACAAAGGTGGGTTTTTTTTTTTTAAAAAGGTGTAACATTGGGGAAAAAGAGATCTAGAATATTATAAATTAGAAAGGTGTTTTCCTCATGCTTCCTCACATGGCGCAAATCTTTTTCCCCCAACATGCGCGGATCAAGAGGGGCAGAGGAAATTCAAATTTCTTAAATTCCCACAGTAAAATTAATGAAAATATGGTTTGGAACCCCTACCACCCGGCAAACAAAACTATCTCTAGGGGCCCCCCCCCCCCCCCCCCCGAGAAAAAATTCTGGATCCGCGCATGCACAAATGATAAAAGGCCAGGGAAGATTCTGATATTTATAAAAATTAAAAAATAAGATATGTCATAAAATCTACCACAACTTGGTCATCTCCACGACTTAAAATAGCATGAGTTAATAATAATTTCGTCGTGTTTTATCATTGCGCAATCGCAAAAGGAAGTAGGAAAACAGTTTTTGTTTACATTTTTATTTTCTGGATAGATGTAACCCTTTTGGAAAGAAATCCAAAGAGAATGGGTCTGTTTGGAAAAGAAAAGGGCAAAGACCCAAAGGAAATGGTAAATGTTTGGATAAAGTTATCCAAAAAGAGTGTCATTGACTATCAAAAGCATTTACCGGAATTTTCTCAGATGTTTTATGAACAACTCTGTAATGTTAATGTCAAACTACATTTAAGACAGGAGTTGAATCTGTAATTCTGTATATCAATATTATCTGCATCATTTTCGTGTGATTTTCCTCTTTAACATATGACAATACAGATTTGTCATAGAACAATTGTTTTAGATGTTATCAGTGGTTATTGCAAAATTCAGACCACGTACCATGCAGTTCTTACCAGCTACTTCCTTAGTGTATGATTGTGTAACCTTCCAGAATTTGTACTTTAACTTATTAAAAACTATATGTGTTAGAACCCAACTCTAGCTAGTTTTAAATAGCAACAACACTCATTGTGGGTTTACACAATTTATTCCAAGCTCCGATACCATTTTAATTAATAAGGAATAAGCACTGCAAATATTAATAAACATGATAATTAGTAATATGTTTAATATGTTTAATAACCATTTACATGAGTGCAGTTAAATACAAAATACAAAATAATTATTTCTCAAATTTTATATCTTTGTATCAGACTATCTAGATTAAAGGCTTCCATTAATAATGATCAAACAAAATGACTCATTATCACAGAATGTTAACAATGTGTATGCAGAACTTCCTTGTTAAAAAGATTAGAGTGGGTGTTTTCAAGAAGAAATCTTAGTGAAATAATAAAGTTTGGGCACAAAGATTTTCATGATGAATTTAAGACTTTAGAAGATTATGTCAGAAGAAAAATGCCAGGATAGAGTAAAGCATTTTTTTTTTGTTCTTATTTCGCAATTTAACTTCAGTTTTCAGTTGTTTTGTGATAATTAATTGCTTTATATGTCTGTTATTTTTTATCAATATACTCATTTTCCTTGTAATGAATGGTATTAAAATAGATGTACTGCTGCACAAGTACATGTTTTCACATCTGTTATTGTCCAAATTCCACTGTCTTTTTATACTTCTTACAGGTGAATCACTGGACCCACAATCTGAGAAAGGAAGGATATAACATTGACAGACAAATCAGGGGTAAATCTAACTGATCATCACAAGATTTACAATGATTGATGTTGAATGTAATACACAATCATTTATTATCACTCTCTAATGTAAAGTTATATCGGTCAAAACTTGTTTAAAATAGTTGCCTTATAAATCAATGATTATCAATTGACTCATATGATAAAATAATGACATTACCATTATATGTCTAATTAAATAACATATTCACCTGTCTATTGTCAACTAAAGTTATGACTTGTCATCGCTTGTCTAATGCAATACTGTAAATCACTGATTGTTGTAATAGCAAAAATCACTGATCATTACTTCTTAATGTTATTTTGGAATAACTGATCAGAACTGTCTAATCTTATGGAAAAATAACTGATCATTGCTTGACTAATGTAATAACAAAATCAATTACTAGTATAAATAGACAATGAAATACATGTAATATAATCACCAAACTCTGCTAAGCTGATGTAATGTCAATTTCACAGATCAGCTTTAGACTATTGTAATGACGTAAACTTTGGCAGAAAAATAAAGTACATTGTCATATGTTAATAAAGTTTGACAAATTACTGTTGTGGTAATCCATATGCACCACAAATCTAACATAAAAGTGGGAACTAAATAAAATAGTTACAGTGGACTAAGTCAAGTTTGTTTTTGTGGCACATGTTTATTTATAATCAGTGTAAGCGTATTGAAGATAACTCCTCTGTTCAGTTTTTGTAATATCGTGTAAATTTTGAATGCGATTTTGTAGGGATTCAGAGAGAAGAAGAGAAAGTAAAGAGATCACTTAAAGATGCTGCCAAAAAGGGGGAAAAAGAGTCCTGTAAAATCCTGGCCAAAGAAATTGTGCGAGCGAGGAAAGCTGTCAACAGGCTGTATGCATCCAAAGCCCACATGAACTCAGTCCAAATGCAGATGAAAAATCAGCTGGGTAGGTTGATAAATTGAAATGTCCATAAACACAAAGCTATCCTTGTGTGCAAAAGATACATGTAAATTTACATGTCATGTAAATTCATTGGGCCAATTTTCTTCATGGATTGCCAATTTTTTTTGATTGTTAATTTTTTCAAAGTTCATTTGGATGTAATTTCTATGAATTATGAATAAAGACTGTGTTTCATATTTCCTTGAAGATGTTAATTCGTGGGTAAGGTATAGGAGTATCCATGAAATCCAAAAAAATCGAGGCCCCAAGTACCGGTATGTTAATATTTCCACAGTATTGAGAACAATATTTTAATTAAAGTTACTTTGCTTTTATAGCGACTCTAAGAATAGCAGGTGCCCTGGAGAAGAGCACAGAAGTCATGAAGTCAATGCAGGCCCTGGTCAAAATCCCTGAAATCCAGGCCACAATGAGAGACATGTCCAAAGAAATGATGAAGGTAGCAACATCAGCATTCTTTACTTACTAGTAGTTCTTTACTGAAAGAATTCTGTCACATTTTTCAACTATAAATGTTACTTTTCAAAAACACAATAAAACATTCTTATACAATTTTTGGTAAATCTAGAAAGACAAATCATCATGTATTAACATCTATTGCTGATCTATTTTGAAATAAAGTGAATGTATTCTTTATGGAAGAACAATTTCAAACAAACCGTCTAATTATGATTCCCGTGGTTAAGTTTGCAATGTGTCTGTCCTTTATGGATGAAGTGTTTGGATTTCAGGCGGGTATCCTGGAAGAAATGCTAGATGATACAATGGAGACCCTGGATGATGATGAATTGGAGGAAGAAGCTGATTCTGAAGTTGAAAAAGTTCTCTATGAACTAACAGCAGGTAAGATAAAAGCATCTCAGTACATGTCCTGAAAGTTTGTGAGGGGAAAGTTATCTCCAGATTTACAAAGAAAGGTGCTCTATAAAAATACTGGTACAGAAAAAGAGCTTTATTTAAACTAGCAATAGTTGAAGAGAAACATATTCTACACAAAATTTGCCAAATTTGGGATTTCTGGAGGTTGATGAACCTTAAGTATTAAAACTATCATTGTATCAAAAGCTGTTTGTGGCATTGCAAAAGATAGAGGGAAACAATATTTACATTTCAACATTTCTGGCAAGTTAGCAAGTGAGAGATAAATGAATAAAATTTTTCATTATGAAGGTTTTCTTGCATTTTTATCTCTGTACAATGTTGAGTGTTTCTCTGTACAGGAGAACTGGGTAAAGCCCCTGCTGCTGTCGATGACTCACTTCCTGTACGGGAGCCAGAGGGCGCCACTGCCATGCCGGAGGAAGAGGATGAAGATCTAACAAGTCGACTGGAGGCGCTACGCAGCTGATGATGAATTCATCACATGTCATCATTGCCATCAGTAAACGACGGAAATTTCTCAAAAATTCATCATGTGATAGAATTGTAAATAGTGATGCATTGTGAATATTATATGTTAGTTATCATGACAATGGGTGGCATTTGTTGCATTTTGTATTGTATAGAGCTTATTACAATACTTTAATATTTATGAATTTTCCTACTGAACTTCAGTGTACATGTACCGTAGATTAGTATCAGACAAAAAATATGCGAAACAAAAACAGTTTTAAAATGAAGAGATGTTGATGAAGTGTCCTTAGTTTAATTTAATACTCCCCTTTTGTCGGCACCATAATTTTGAAACATGATGTAAACATGTAAATTTTATCATATCAGTAAGTTCTTTGTTACTGGTAGGGATGCTTTTGTAGAACTGTTTCTATTTATAGAGCTGAGTAACATAGTGATGCAAAAAGGGGTTTCTGTCAAAATGCACCAAATGTGATTTATTTATACATGGTGTTTAATGTACCTGTGTATGGTAGCATGTGTATATCAGACATGTATCTCAGTTAGGAATCCTTATTTATTCTTTTTTCTTATACTTTGTGAAAAATGAACAAATAAAATTATGAAAATGCTGATTCTTGCAGCTGTTTTGTATACATGTATCATATATTAAAAATTCAGTTAGGGACTGGGTATAGGTTGAAAAGGCATGGTACACACATGTATCATGATTTTTTAATATCATTTCTCATAAGGAACTTTCACGATATCTGCTCTTCGTATACTGATATATGATTAAAAACTAAATGGGCATGCCTTACTTTGTAGTACCAGTGGTTTAATTGTAAAGAAGCTGCTTTGTGGTTTTTGTCAGAATTGCAGCTTAAACTGGCTACATTGTCTCGTCTATGTGCTTTGTGCAAATACCTACCTCTAATACAGATGTCATATAATATTTTGAACGCCCAAGAAAAATTATAATATTTTGAACCCGGGTTCAGTATTGTGTATCAAAATATTATACAACAACGGCAATGGGAATAATAAAACATAAGGGTTATAACATGCTGAAATTTATTATCAATAAGACTATATGATTTCAACATCACTGCTTCCTGCATCTTTAACAATTTTCTAACAGTGATCAATTACATCACTTAATTACAACATGATCATAAACTCCTAGAACACACAACAACCTACTCCTCTCAATCTTTGCTATAAATGTAGTTTCATGCATTGACTTAATAAAAATGCCAAAACAGATCAACTACATAGCTCCACAACTCTTTTAAGACACTGTTCATTGGCCATCTTTTTATCTTTTTCAATTCAGTGGCACTGTTATGCTGGAGTTAATGCTTGCTATATGCTTGTGATTAATCATATTTCTGTATCGCATGCCAAGGATCCATTGCTGCACTTGGTTCATACCAGTAATGGTGGCAAGATCATGCTGCACAGTTCTATGTACACTATTAACATCTGTAGTACAAATAGAGTTATATAAGTTTGCAAAACCCATCACACACATAAAGAAAACCTGAAACAAATCATCTAAGGCCAGTAGAATGGATCTCATGCAATGTTTGTAATAGTAACAGTATTGTATATTCCTCGGTAACAGTTAAGTGTTGAACCAACAAAATTAATAGGCAGACTTGGCTGCACACTTGTGTTTGTTTGGTTGTACATATATACCAGACTGACATGTAGAATTCTGTCTCCTCACTGGGCTGGATTATCTTAAACATGTAGTTGTATTCTTGGTGAAACGCAACAACAATGAACAGATCAATTTAGGTAATAAATCTATAAAATCTAGGTACCTCATAAAAACATGTACCATACACCGAGGAGTTGAAGATTCGTTCCAGAGTTTTGATAATTTTAAAACGTTTGGTATTGCAATATAAGATTCTTGACATAATAGGATCATTTTAACCTATCTATATGCCGTAAAGTTTAAATAATTTTTGTACAACATGAATTATATGGCAGATGGTCTGACTGACTACCAAATTTCTAGAAGTACAATATTGACAGCTTACCATTCAAAAGTTACACCAAAACAAAAACTGTCAAAACTAGTCCTAAAACTGAAACAACCTTTAGCGGAAAGAACAGTGTCACACTGAATGTTTGATTTTGGTACTACATGAGACAACGGGAACTGCCCCCTTGGGATAGGATGTCACGTGTCCGGCGTTTCTGGAATGGACACAGAAAACTCTTCCATCCTCAGATGGAGATAATCCTTCAGGGTGGACGGGAGGGGCAGGGTGTCAATCTGACCCAGACGCCTGACCCCCATAGCTTTCCTGACCACACAACGACAGTAATGCTGCAAAGAGCGGGGGTCCCTCGTCAGCTCTTTGTACCACATGATCTTATAATACTGGATGTCATTCTTTATCAACTTCACCATGTGTCTGTTAGCACTGTAATCAGTAGAGATGAGCTGGGAATGTGGGGGGAAGATGGACAGCGATTCAATGGTAGGGAGGTAGGCCACGCTCTTCGCAATGGCAAACAGGATTGTCATATCGCGGTTTTTACTTCTAAGTTCATACTGCAGAAGACTGTCATTATTTCTGTTGCGAATATTAAAGCTTGCACCGTAAGAAATCAACAGGGCTGCTGCCTCCGGCCTACGCTCTTGCATGTTGTTTTCATGGAAACAGACGTAGTGAAGGGGAGAAAATCCTGCAAAGTTATATTGTGTATATTACAAAATCAAAATTGTTCCTATGTGTACCTGTATCATTTGATTTACTTATATAAATTTTTTTTTGATGCAAAGAAAGCAAACCTCATACATAAAGAGCAGAAAAGTCATAAGTAATAAAAGAAATGCTTTGTTTTGGATAACTTTGATACATGTTTTTCAGGAGTTTACCTAATGACTCTGGTATATTGACATCGGTGCTGTAGCCTCTAGTAACAAGCTCCCGCAATATCTCCATGGAGAACTTCTCTCCGGCTCTGACTGCAATGTGTAGTGGACTAAACCCCTGCAGATTTTTGTGGTTGACATCAGAGCCTTTACGTAAGAGGGCCTGGATACAGGACAGCATTCCATTCTTCACACACTCATGAAGGGGTGTGTCACCTATATTACAGAGTAACTTATTTATAGCACTGACTTTAATAGCATTCAGGAATCGTTGAATCGGGATGACTGATCATGATTGCTCTTTTTTATAGATAATATTAAAGTTTTAACATAGAATTAGAGCACAATTCGAAATGAAATAGACTTTTACAATTGCGTTTATCATGTGACCCTTAAATGAGAATTTTAAAAGATCTGAACCTGTATCTTTGGCAGGCAATGACAGGATGTCCTTCCAGATAGCATTGTCCAAGTGAGCATGGACACATTCCTCTAGTGATTTCTGGGCTGCAATATATAAACTGGTTCTCCCATACTCATCTACTGCGTTATAGTCTGCCCCATGCCAAATAAGCATAGTCACACATTCAATGTTGTTAGCACTTGCAGCCAGGTGTAGAGGGGTAGTACCTCCAGGATGAGGGAAGGCTGCAATAGAAAGCATCATGGATATCATAATAAAAACTTTTCCCCATGATAAAATTTTAACACGAGTCTATTTGTTATTTGTCTTTCATCACTTCTCTGTGTAGTTTTGTTTTTGTACAATTTGTTTTTTCATGTTATAGGAAAGGAAAAGTTTGTGGCTAAGCTGGAAATTAAACCCTAGATGATGCATTTTTTCAGGTGCTTTTTACTATAACTATTCAGGACAGTATCCACTGTACATAAAGCCCAAGCAACATTTTTACTATGTTGCTTCCTCCTTAAACGTCTTTGACCTTGAAGACAATTCAACGCAGGATTTATACCCCAGCAGGACTTTCACCTTCCATTCCAGGGGAACGCCAATTGCACCAAATATAATAGGAAAAGAAAGTATGTGGCTGGACCATGAATCATACCCTGGACCCCAGTATTTCCAGTAAGATTCTCTACAGGCTTATCTCCTTGGTTCATCAAGCCCAAACTACAAAACCATAGCTCAGTTTATACCTGTGTATGATCCATGCTTTGAGTATTTAGTTCCATTATTGCACATTGCATCATTTTCCAGCAGCAAGGCCACACAGTCAACATGTCCCTCGTCTGCAGCCATATGAAGGGCACTCACATCAAAGCGGTCACTAGCGTTAACACTGGCTGTTAAATATTGAAACAGAAATTTTGAAACATGTGTCTATCAATTTTTGTTTGGAACAAACTAAGACAATGAATACAATTAAGACATTATCTTTATCGGTTACGGACACGTTGATAACAATACAGCTCAACACCTACCACCACTCTCTATCAGGCATCTGACAACATCTGTGTACCCCTGGGATGCTGCTATCATTAAAGGGGTCAAATAGTTCTTTGAATCGTAGAATAAGCTCTTGTTGTATTCGGTGGCATCGGGAGAGGCACCTGTTTTCAAAAGAATTTTGACTTGATCTAATTCTCCAGATCGCGACGCTTCAACGAGCCGTTTGTCTTGTTCAATTTCCATTAACATCAGTTCTCTGTTTTTCTTCCTGAAAATCGGCTCCATCTTGGAAATTATTGAAACTAATTGTTAACTCGTGATCTGATATGTCGGGTCGAGAAAAATTGTAAATGACACAAACAACCATTTATTTAAGAATTTAGAAGGGAAAGATAATCAATCAAATATAATATCTCCATTATATATGTCTGTTATTTCTTCCATTAATTCATGGGTCCCAAACTCAAAGAAATTGAATACACGAATTAATGTTTGCGCGAGTTAATTTATGACATGATGGCGGGATCACACAAACAGCAGAAAGAAGAAAACTGTTTAGACTTGGTATAATTAATTAATACGATTGTTTCTACACAGAAATACATGTTGTATCAAAATAATGATGAAACAGCATCATTTTTAATGTTCCCTTAGTTTTGAATTTGGGTTAAAATCGGGAGTCATTCTCTGCATGGACAACGTTAAAATTCTGTCTGCATGGTCTGTCAGAGTTTGTTCTCTCATACAGGTCCAGTACAATGCTAAATAAACCTACTTCAGGTAGGTAAATAAAGCTATGTAGGTAAATCAAGCTACGTAGCTAAATCTAGTGATCGTACTGGACCTGTCATAGGCTAGGTTGGGAGCAATCGCCAAAATGGGTTAGAAATTTATAGTATAGCCTGGTTGGGATATAATATCCCAAATGGTATATAAATTTAAACTGCCAAAAAAAAAAATCCCCAAAAACCAGAACTTTATTTTGCATATATGGCAAATCTGGATTTTGAAAAAAAGATAAATGTAACATCTTTTGAAATTAATTTTCTGTAACCTTGTTTAGGAGATTTACTAGTGATGGGAATCGGTGAGATTTTCACAATCGATTATCGTTTTCCCACAACTAACTAATTATCGATTATAATCGGAAGTTTTAATAGTTTAGTGCTAAATAAATGTAAATAAACAAGATACTTGTTACTGGACCTTTTGTGATTTAATTTACTTATTATTTCTTGCCATAAAAATGTTGTATTCAAAAGATTTTCTGTAGTAGGCAGTCCAACATTAATTTTCCTTAAAATAAAACACGTCGAAACCCGAGAACGTGCTTTATTTCCCTGGTAAGGATATGGAGCTCGTCTGACATGTCAGCCATTTTCAGACAGCACGCCTTTAGGGTTTAGATAGTTCGCGTCTAGAATATTCTGTTTATGATATGCGCTTGTTGAAAGGGAAAAATACCTCAACCGATTAATCATAATTAAACCTTCTATGATCGAGCGCTTAGAATATGGTAACAATCGACTGATTTTCGATTATAATCGATGATTGGAACATCACTAAGATTTACAGTGAGTCGAGTAATTTTTTTATACATTTTGACTTTTCGGTTTTGTATACAAGATGACCTAGCTCTGTATCAGATGGGTTTACTCCACTAAGGAGAATGATTCCTGGGTAGATCCAGAACTTCTTGCGCATCAATCTTACAAACAGTTGGCTAAAAACTCGTTACCATAAAGTTGTTGCAATTCATACATATTTATGCGAAATAACAAATCAGTTATGTTTGAAAATTTTTTGCACTTTAAATTTATATCCCATTTGGGGTATTATATCCGAAGTTGGCTATTATAACCCATTAAGGTGATTGGTCCCAGTTAACCTGCCTAACCTTTGACAAACCCTATACTATAAAATACAAAGTTATTATATATGTACAAAATACAAAGTACTTTATTGGATTGAGGTGGTCAAAACTCTAAAGTAAGAAAAGTAAAGCGATTAAACCCATTCTTATTTGCTATTTTGTAATTTACATTTGACGCAGAACTGTAGATTTATGATAGATATTTAGTAACAGATCCAGGAGCATCGGTTTTCCCACACAACAGTTATATATGATTATCTATAACAATTTTTTAATTTTGAATATTTTTCACTATATTTTGAACATACATCAGATCACGAACTTAAATCTTTTTCTAGCGTTACCAGTTTCTGCGTGGACTGATTCAGTATGAGGAGTGGCAGAGAACTCGGCATTACCTTAAATCGGCCGCAGAGTGTACTTCTCGCGCCATCGTATCATTGGAGCTCAGTCCCCAGCCAATCAAATCTCCTCGTCATGCTCAGCAACTTCAGAGTGTAAGGACATTTGTAGACTCAACAGTATTAACTTATTTCAGATTTCAGAAGCATCCTTGAAATCTTAACAAAAGCTATTATGTTGTTTTAAACTGTTAAGTGTAAATTTAAATATGTAAATACATTCATATAGGAAACAGTACACTTATCAAAGTTTTAGTGTATAAGACTTGCTACATGTAATTTAATACTTTTATGTTTTTAAAGAATTTTTTTGGTGATCAAAAACACAAAAAACATTCACAATTTGATTCACTTCAGAAGATTCATTGACTTTCATTCCTTTGCCAAAGTTGAAGTGAAAGTTATCATTACATTTTCGATATTGTTATTCATTTTTCAAGTAAAAAAACTTAATTTTATGAAGAATTTTTGACCATTGGTGTATAATAAGAATTCTCATCCTGACAACAGAATTGTGTTCTGTTTTCGCACTTAGGAAATTAATGATTCTTTTATGCGTATATCCCAGCAATTAAAACAGTAAGATTTTTGTTAAAGAAAATTTACTACATGAACTCAATAATCTAATGTTTAATTTTCCAAAACTTCAGATTGGAGGAGAAACAATGAAAAAGCTGAAGAAGTTTGCGGAGGAAGATCGCCTCCCAAAAGAGCCTCCACTGTCTGGAAAGTTTGTCAGCTCTGCTGGTGCTTTGCTGGTGGCTTTAAAGAAGGAAGAGGACATGGTAGAGAAAAGCAGGTGCAACATTTAAAATTAAAGATTACATTTAACTAAAGATATAACTCACATATTTTGTAGAGTCATCACATGTTTCTTAATCGTGAATTATTTTGATGTTTATTTGTATTCTTTGTGGGAGAAGAATTACCTATTGTGCATTATGATTGTGGCAGTTTAACTGTAGAATATGTTGAACCTTTGTCTAAATGAAAATTATTCTGTGGAAGATTACCAGTACATGGAATGTTTTTTAGCTCACCGAGACAAAGTCGGGGGGAGCTTATGCTATACCCCCGGCGTCGGCGTCCGGACCTGGTTAAGGTTTTTGTTGCAGGTCCTGTATCTAAGTTATTACTTGTCCTATCTTCACCAAACTTGCATGGATGATGCATCTGGACC
Source organism: Magallana hongkongensis (assembly GCA_016163765.1). NCBI lineage: Eukaryota > Metazoa > Mollusca > Bivalvia > Ostreida > Ostreidae > Magallana > Magallana hongkongensis. Next base: position 1,181,469 of record WFKH01010211.1, read on the forward strand.
TACTTATGGACTTGAAAGACTTGGATGCTGAATCAGGGCCATGAGTTTCAGATGCTGGAGGAGGTTAAGGTTTTTGGAGCAGGTTAAAGTTTTTGGTGCAGGTGCCCTTTGATAGCAATTTCTAAGTTACTACTGCTCCTAACTTTACCAAACTTGCATGGATGGTGCATCTTATGATACTGATGCACCAGACATGCTTTAATGCTGAATCTGAGCCATAGGTTTCAGATGCTGGATGAGGCTAAGGTTTTTAGAGCTGGTTAAAGTTTTTGGAGCAGGTGCCCTCTGATGATTATATCTTAGTTATTGCTGGTCCTAACTTCATAAAACTTGCATGGATGATGCGTCTTATGATACTGATGCACCTGACAGGCTTGAATGCTGGATATGAGCCATAGGTTTCGGATGCTGGATTAGGTTAAGTTTTTTGGAACAGGTCACGTGTTTAATAAATATTAGTACTATTTCAAACTGGCATAGTTGATTTAACTATAATATAAATGAATCGCAGAGGTAGCTTCAGATGCAGAGCCTGATCTCCATTATCAAGGATGCTAAAAAATATATCTTAGTTATTACTGGTCCTAACTTTACTAAACTTGCATGGATGGTGCGTCTTATGATACTGATGCACCTGACAGGCATGAATGCTGAATTTGACACATAGGTTTCAGATGCTGGAGGGAGGTTAAGGTTTAAAGAGCTGATGTTTTTGGAGCAGGTGCTCTCTGATGATTATATCTTAGTTATTACTGGTCCTAACTTCACCAAACTTGCATGGATGATG
>WFKH01010211.1:1192255-1210259 GCA_016163765.1 Magallana hongkongensis
AATATTTTTGCTCAACTTCTTTGAAAAAAATCTTTAAAAGTCTAATGCATATTGATATCATTCCAACATAAATACTGACTATTCTCTCTGCAGAATGCAGTTCTAGATCTGCAGCGACATCCAGACATACAAGTCCTTCAATCAGCCAGTACAGAGGAAACTCTGGCCATTCTGGAGTCTATCAACGCTGACTTGGACCAGAGGTAATGGATCCAGTGTACTTGACAATAATTGTTGCAGTCACTGGGTTTTCATATACATGTAGTTGTGGGCACAATTTCTTGTTTAAATAACAAATAACAGTCAAGAGGATATTTAAATTTGTGAACAAATTATATCAATTATTTCTGTTGTCTCGTGTCTTACTTCAATGAACATTCGGTGGAGCCGATCAACAATAAAATACATAAAAACTGGTGTCCAACGGTTACTGATCAAACCTCAGTGTTTGATTTGGTATGTTTGCAACACCACAAGTCATGAGCACATTGCATTCCACCTTAGCTCATAGCTTAAGCTTTTGATTGACCTATTATCAAAACAAATTCACGCAATATATTCATGATGCAAAAAACCATTAGACATTGATGCATAAACCTGGAAGGAATATGCTTATTCTTACAGCTGACTTCTTTTTTTTTAACTCAGAATCAAGACAGGCAAATTTGACATGATGTTGGAGATGGAATGGGAAAAATGTCAAGAGACAATCATCAATATTGATGACAGCGATGAAGAGGTACTCCCTTCTTCCAGTGGCAGACATGTTTCCACCCAGAGGTTTAGTGTGAACACCTCCAATCATCCAGACAACAGCGGAAATATCCACAAATCTAAATCTCAGATCTGTGAAGGTAGTGGAATCCCAAAATCTCATCCTCTGAGTGGAGAGGATGGCGACGACCTGGATGATATCCATCCTCTGGATGGGGAGATGGAAGATCCAGATTGGCTCCCAGATATCGCCCATGAACCTCGAAATCGTGACAGAGTTTCAGAGACAGACAGTTCAGTAAGTTCTGATACAACAGGAATTCACCATAAAAACCTGAAGAGGAAAACCAACAGTGTACAAGATCAGGAGATACTGACCAAGAAAAAGCTGTCACTATCAAAACCAGGAAGAAGTGGAGGGAAAGGTTTACAGAATGGATTCCTGTTGGACTCTGGCATCAGTGATAGTGTAGAGGGGGATGATGAAGCCCCAAGTTCTAGTCATTTTAGAAACCACCCTGTGATCAGTGAACCATGGAGAAAATCTCATTGGGGTGAGAATTCGAAGGATGAAGTGGAGGACTGGTGGAATTCCAGGGACAAGGAACCCCTAGTGATGTATCATAACTCTTACGGCTTCACCCCCCGCACTCCAACTAAAGATCCCAACAAGCAGTCGATCTCTATCAGCAAAGTCTCCTCCCACACAAATGAGAAAAACCACAGAAATGTTACAAGCTGTAGGGGGTACAGACCAGTCAGCCCTGGGGATGAGGTGGGACAGTCTGCAGGAGGTAGTGCAGGAGCAGGTCAAGGTCAGGAGAAAGTGGCCCAGATTCTGGACATGTTCCCCGCCCTGACCAGAGAATTGGTTTACAAAGTCTTGAATAGACATTCTGGTGACCTAAACAGCTGTGTAGAGGAGCTTTTACAGACATCAGAGAGTCTTGCACCTTGAGGAGGGCATGTTACAGCATTATACAGCAAAACTCGTTTATAACGAATTTCAAGGGACCATAGAAAAAACTTTGTTATAGCCGTAATTCGCTAAACGTTTATAACGAATTCGTAAAAAATATTATAGCGAATTCGTTATAAAATAATCGGCTAACAGTTTTCCACACTATCGTAAGTTATAAAATTAGTATTACCGTCATTTACAAAAAATGTCAATATAACCATTTCATTTCAATTTTTAAAAAAAATTCCGTATACTATTTGAATTTGAATATTTTAAATATGCATCCTAAAATTGCATGTATCTTCAAAGAAATTTGAAATGGAAAAAATTCGTTATAAAAATGATAAAAGACGTTAAAATTTTGCCAGCGGGGGTCTTAAAATTACTTCGTTATAGCCGTAAATTCGTTATAGCCGTGTTCGTTATATACATCAATTTTCTATAGGTTTATATAAGAAATTTGCCGGGACATGAAAAATAATTCGTTATAGCCGTAAATTCGCTATATCCATGTTCGTTATATTCGAGTTTTGTTGTACTGTCTTACCATAGATTGTTATGATTTTGTGTGCAGTATTAGTAATACAGATACACTATGAAATATCTGTAGACATGTTGAAATGAAATCCTTTACACAACGGTGAAGACATCTGTACGAGATATCATTTACGTAGAAATTAGAATAATGAGATGCAATATCTTTTAACATTGGTAGAGATTTTCATATTATTCTGTCCCCAGTTTTAAAGATGTGTTGTCTATCTGAATTATAGAGATCAGTAAGAGATATCAAATTCACAATGATATAGGTGTTGATATCATGATAAGGTATCCCCTGTTCATCTTTGTACTGTATTCCACACACTGGTGAATAGAATGTTGCGAGATATCAGATTGTTGAGAGATATCAAAACACATTATAGATATTGAAAGATATTCTGTACCAGCTGTACAGACGTTGATCAGAAAAATCATAACATAATGTGATATGTTGAAGGGAGATGTTCTATACAATTTGTATAGATAGTGATGTCCATGTTATATATACTTGTTGATCTCTTGTAAGAGATTTTCTTTACTCAGTTTTATGAGATAGCATGTACACATTGCGTAAAGTTGTTGAGCAGTGATATCTATTATGTAAATGTAAACACCTATACATATTGAAAAGAGTTATCTTACATAGTGGTGTATGTATTAATAATTGTGTATGTATTTAAAATAAGAGATATTGCCATTACAGATGAACAGATATTGATCAAAGATAACACATGTACAGTTGTATAGATATTAGATATCTGGTACACAGTTGTGTAGATAAAGGTCATGTACACCAGTGTATATATATATATATATATATATTGATCAAAAATATGTTTACAGTTGAATAGATATTGATCAGAGATATCAAATACACAGTTGTTAGCTATTGAGTATAGATGCCCTGTACACATTTGTTTTGATATTGATCAGAGGTATCTGTTACAGAAGTAGTACAGATATCATGAACAATAATACTTGTACATACTGATTAGATTTTATGTACACAGTTTTATAGATATTAGATTTCTGTTATACCAGTGTATAGATATTGATATCACATACAGTTGTATGAATATTGATCAGATATCATCTACACAGGTGTATATATATTGATCAGATATCATCTACGCACACAGTTGTCTAAATATCGATCAGATATTGTACACAGGTTTTCAGGTGAAAGATATCACAGACACAATACTGTTTAGATGTTGATTAAAGATACTGGTACCATGTTTTCAGTTGTAAAGATATTAACAATAGATATCTTGTTCATGTATGAGTTGATACTGCTTGTTGTTTTTCATACTTTCTGTTAAATGAAGCTTTTTGATTATCTATTACTTGTGACTTATTTTTTCACTTACCGATAACAGTATTTATTTCTTAAAACTTAAAATTTAGCAAACAGTGCACAAATGATACAGTTTCTATGATGAAAACTGGAGTCTGGAACTTATTTCTCTTACATTGTATATACTGTACATAATACCAATCATGAGAACTTCCTACAGCCCAACCATCTATCAAAATTCTATACACATGTACATTGACATGAATATATCTTGAAGAAATATTCTGTAAAGTCTGCCTGCATTGTACTCGTATTTATTATTGAAATACATATATCAAAAGGAATATACCAATAATACATTTACTCTTACTCGCAAAGTATCGTTGAGATTGACATGGAATAACACCCCAAAAGTTGCAATTTTAAATTCTGTAGCAGATAGAAATTGTTTTCAAAATTTTTGTAAATGTTGAATAATTTTGGGTAGGGTGTTGATAAAATGAAAAACAGTAATCGAAGATGATCAAATTGAGACTGGTAATGATATTCTGCATACAGTAAGGAACAGTAGACGATATTCAAGTTTTCTTGATCTTATGAATACGGTATATGACATTCAAATTGTTTTCTTTCTTATATTTTGAATACAACAGATGTCATTCAAGTTTTGTTTCGGATGTTCTGAATACAGTAGATGCCATTTAAGTTTCCTTCTGAAATTCTGAATACACAGTAGATGTCATTCGAGTTATCGTCTTGATATTCTAGATACAGTAGATGATATTCTTTTTTGATTACTACGTAGAGGACGTTCAAGTTATCTCCTTGATGTTCTTCTTTCTGATATTCTAAAGATGTTAGGATATTCCCATTGTCGTCTTGATATTTTGAATAGAGTAGAGGAAATTCTTCTTAGAAAGAAGACAATGCAAATGTCAACTACCGTATACATAATATCAGAATAAAGGTAACTCGAACATTCAGATCATCAGAAAGAAAACAGCTCGAGTGTCATCTACTGTATTAAGATTATTAGAATAAAAACAACCCCATTGTCATTAATTGTATTCGATGTTCTGAATATGGCAGAGGACTTTTGAGTTGTGTTCTTAATTTGTATTCAGAATAGAACATGGCACATGAGTTTTCTTTGTCTAATATTGGAATATGTTAGAGGACCTTCGAGTTGTCTTCTTGATATTCCGATTTTAGTAGATGGTATTCGAACTGTCTTCTTTCTGATATTCTGAAAACAGTAGATAGCATTCGACTTGTCTTCTTCCTGATATTATGAAAAAAGTAGATGGTTGATGTTCTGAAGACAATAGATGTCATTTTTCTGATGTTTGAATTCAGTAAATGACATTTAAGCTACCTATGATTTTGAAAATCTAAGAGAACATTTGAGTTGTCTTCTTGATATTTCAAATACAGTAGATGAAATTCTTCGAGATATGTTTTATATAATGATATCCACGGTCCTTATAGCCCCAACTACTACATTAGCCTGAATACAGTACATGACATCTGATTTGTCTTCTCTCCGATATTCTGAATACAGTAGATGACATTTAAGTTTTGTTATTGATATTCTAAATGCAGTATATGGAATTGGGAGTTATCTACTTGATATTCTGAAAACAGCAGATGGTAACCAAGTTGTTTTTTGATATTCTGAGTAGAAATGATTTCATGTTTTATATTCTGAATACGGTAAATACAACTCGAATTGTCATTTTTTCTGATATTTTGTATTCAGTAGATGATGTAGGGGATATTTTCTTTTTGATATTCTGAATAAGGTATAGGACATTCGAGTTGTCTTTTTGATATTCTCAATAGAGTAGATGAAATTTGAGATGTCTTCATTCTGATATTCTGAATTCAATATATGTTTTCCATCTGATATTCTGAATTTAATAAATGCCACTCGAGTTGTCTTTCTGATATTCTGAATACAGTAGATATAGCATTCGAGATATCTACTTATCAAGTAGACATCTCGATATGGTAGATGACATTAAAGATTTCTTTCTGATATTTTGAATACATTAGATGTTTTTAAAGTTGATTCTGAATACAATAGATTACATTCAAGTTGTCTTCATGATACTTTAAATACAGTTGATAAGATTTTCTTTTTGATATTCTCAATATGGTAGAGGACATTTGCGTTGTCTTCTTGATATTCTGAATACGGTAGATGAAATTTGAGTTTTCTTCTTCCTAATATTCTGTCAAAAGTTAATGATATTGGGTTGTCTTTTTTTATTTTTTTTTTAAAGTAAATGATATTTTAGGTGTGTTCATTCTGATACTCTGTATATGGTAGAGGACATTCAAGTTATCATCTTTCTGATATTCTGGGTATGGTGAATAATATTTTAGAGTTTTTCTTCCTGACCTTCTGAATACATAATATTATATTTGAGGTGTCTTCCTTTTAATATAATTCTGAATGCAAAAGATGACATTAGTACGGAAGCGTATTAGTGCCACATTGTAATTTTTTTTTCTTTAAAATTCCAACTTTAAAGTTGGAATTTCCAACTTTAAAGTTGATTTTTCCAACTTAAATCTTGGAATTTCCAAGTTTAACGTTGGAATTCCCAACTTTAAAGTTGATTTTTCCAACTTTAAAGGTTGGAATTTCCAACTTTAAAGTTGATTTTTCCAACTTTAATCTTGGAATTTCCATTTGGATTTCCAACTTTAAAGTTGGAATTTCCAACTTACATCTTGGAATTTTCAACTTTAATCTTGGAATTTTCAACTTTAAAGTTGATTTTTCCAACTTTAATCTTGGAATTTCCAACTTTAATCATGGGCTTTCCAACTTTTTTGTTTGACTTTATTTTTTTGTAAATATAACAGTATACATTATATGACAGGCAAACTGGGCATAAACTTATTGTTGTATATGTCTGAACTAGAAGTTGTCATATAAATATATAAGGTACGGTAGATATACCATTTGAATTGTCTTCTTTCTGATATTCTGTAAACAGTAGACGATAGTCAAGATGTTTTGAATATAGTATTTAACACTTGAGTTGTCTTCTTTCTGAAATTCTGGAAAATTTAAATGATATTCAAATTGCCTTTCGTTTGATATAATTCTGAATACCGTAGATGACATTTAAGATGGGTTATTTGTTATATTCTGCATACAGTAGATGACATTCGAGTTGTCTTTTCTGGTATTCTCGATACATTGGATGATATTCGAAATGTCTTTCTTTTGATTAAATTTTGAATGCAAAAGATGACATTGTGTTGATCAATCTAGTGAAATTTTTACTCCTAAATCGCTAGGTATGATACGTATATATGCGCTGAGAAGCTGGCGTGGCAATTTCACAAATCTTAATTAAGTAATATTTTCGAGTTGTCTTCTTTCCAATATTCTAAACTATAGTAATGCCATTGAAGTTTGTTTTATTTGGAATAGGTAAATAATATTCTTCATAGCCTTTCCTTAGAGTTGTCCTGATACATGATATTCGAATTATCTTATATTCTTTCTAATAGTCTGAATATAGTAAGTGGCATTAGAGTTGTCTTCTTTCTGAATAAGTATACGACGTAATAGTCCAATGTGTTCTTTCTGATATTCTGAATATATTTGATGAAATTCCTATCGTTTCTTTATGACATCCTGAATGCAGCAGAAGACGATTGAGTTGTGTCATTTTTGTTATTCTGAAAACAGTAGATGGCATTCGAGTGGTAATCTTTGCGATAATTTAGATATCTGATAAGATATTTGAGTTTCTATCTTTCAGATATCATGAATACAGTAGATGATATTCTAGTTGTCTTCGATGTGAAATGCTGAATATTGTAGATGATATTGAAATTGTATTCTCTCTAATATGTTTGATACAGAAAAGACATTCTAGTTTTCTTATTCCCAAAATTTTGAATTTAGCTTGTAGATAAAATTCGAGTTTTCTTCCGTCTGATATTTTAAAAATAGTAGATGACAACTGAGTTATTATCTTTCTGACATTCTGGATCTTTCTGATATTCTGAATACACTCAATGACAATGGAGTTGTTTTTATTCTGATAATCAGACGGTAGATGACATTCAAGTAATCTTCTTTCTGATGATCTGAATATTCGAGTTATCTGTATACTATTATATTATGGATACGGTAGATATACCATTTGAATTGTCTTCTTTCTGATATTCTGTAAACAGTAGATGATAGTCAAGATGTTTTGAATATAGTATATAACACTTGAGTTGTCTTCTTTCTGAAATTCTGGATACTTTAAATTCAAAGTGTCTTTCGTTTGATATAATTCTGAATACCGTAGATGACATTTAAGATGGGTTATTTGTTATATTCTGCATACAGTAGATGACATTCGAGTTGTCTTTTCTGGAATTCTCGATACATTGGATGATATTCGAAATGTCTTTCTTTTGATTAAATTTTGAATGCAAAAGATGACATTGTGTTGATCAATCTAATGGACTTGACATATTATAAGAACGATAAATAACAACAAAAACTGATTTGACATTTTTTTTCGACAGGTCTTATATATTTTTTTAAAATTTTGATCACAAAAATCTAAATCCTAAACCCGTCAGTGGTCCATGCAGCTATCAAACTATTGCAACACGTACGTTTGCTGCACTTTATCTCGTAGTGAAGAGTGGAATTAGAGTTGTCTCGCTTAGACCGTTAAAACGATGAAGGTCAAGGTCAATTCATAATCTCTTGAAATAGAAGGTTTATCCTCAAGTGGCATACTACATAGAATAAAAGCCAGAGTCAGAGTCAATAATTCATACTTATTAAATCCCATGCGTTACGTATGTTTTCATGAATTGATTACTATATTTAGAAGTATTGCTCAACAACACAAAATCAATATCGGTGTCGAACCACGTGCACTGTGTGCGTTGAAAAGAAGACAATGTCGTCAGAAATCTTGAAATATATGTTGCTGTCATTGCACTGACTTGGGACACAAAACATCCCGCCATACACGGGGGACGAGGGTTCACCTGAGCGCTCAAGATTTCTACAGACTACATGATATTAGCATTTACACTGGAATGTCTGCTTGATAACTTGACGTGATATGACAGGTATTATTTCTGTGGTTAATTATGCATTAATTAATCAGAAGATATCGGTCACAAAACACACGACATAGAGACGGGCTGATCCTTCTAACAAACGCAGGTACATAGGCGGGGAGTGTATAATACACAGTACTGCGCGGAAACATGTACTTGGGGTAGAGAGCTGGGGGGGGGGGGGCTACAGTAAGGAGGGAGGCACTAAGGTTTACCCAGAGATCGAAGTCTAAACAGAACATGGGGTAGGGTGGATCGTTAGTCAGCGTGGCACGTTTTGGGGACACCTGGCCATCTTCTTGGTTTGGGCGTGTCACAGACCTCTGCTGTGTTTGTCTCAGTTCCAGCCGTCAGCTATGTTGAGTTTCACAGCCACCACTTCATGAAGTCAGATTCCGAATATAGAACTCCGCGGACAGCGCCGGGGGCTAGCCTTACAATGGCAGGCATGGAACCGTAATTGAATTCAAGCTATTAGCATAAGACGTCTGACGGGGACGAGGACAGGAGACTCCGCCTTTTGAGGAACTTTCGTGGACAGATTCCGGAGTTCCTTGGGATGCGGTGTAGGGCAGTTGGTCCCGACGTCATCAGTAATTAGTGGAGACATTCCGACAGGACTGCATTAGGCAAATTACATTTCTCATCAGAATTGTCTGGAAATCAATAAACCGCCATCGTTAAACACTCGGGATGAGAGGCAGCCCCGGTGGTGATCTAAATGTTGCAAAGGACTAAGAGTGCAGCCCTTTTGATTTGATTTGATTTTTTTTTTTGGTCGAGTTCCAAATGGCTCTGACTTGCTTTTATTACAATTCAGAGGCAATACTTCCATTTATCTCAGTCAATATCTTAATGATGATGAAAACAAAGAAAAAACAGTGTAACAATACACTTCTAATGACAATAAATTTATATTAATTAACCGAGTTCATGGTGTTCTCTAGGTAATTCAAGACTGTATCCCGGCCACTACTAACAAAAGTAGGTACTAAAACACGACAGTTGGGGTGGGATGGGGGGGGGGGGGGGTAAAGGTCTGAAGATGGGTAACTGGAAGTAATGGAACTTTATTGGGAATTCATCCATATTTAAATACAGGCTAAGTTATTTTCTTTCATTCAATGGACTGAGAATAGGAATAGGTTGAGAAAGTGACGGCGTTTGAATGAATACACACAAAGCGCCGCTCTCGTGTCGGATAGATCTACGGGTCCCCGCCAAACATGTTCTTGCTTTCTGTAGGCAGGCCCGTCAAACAGACAAACAAAACATTTCGGTGACCTGGGGGTTATCTTTAACCACACCATCAATCAAAAGCAGTGTGCACTATGACTCATACTGCAAGGGGGCCGTCTCAAAACACTCCACGAATGTAGGTCAGCGTACAGATGTAGTTGCGCACTGACACATGATGTAATTAGTGTGACAGTTGATATGCCCAGATTTGACATTTCCAGCATAATTCCCTTGGTCAGGTCATGTGTTGGACCGTCAGGCCGATAGAAGGGCGTTGTCGTTTTTTGGTGTGTTTTTTTTTTTTGGTTTTTGGGGTTTTTTCTCTTCAGAAAAGGGGACATATATAGCCTTCTCTCGAGGTGTAGTAAGGTTCTCTAGTACATGTATTTTATTCAGCGAAAAGGACAGGCATAGCTATACACTTTGTCCACTTCTCTAAAGAGAATACTATGGTTACCATGGCATCCTTGAACCGACTACTGCAGCAGTGTATATATAACAGTACGATGTACATATTCTATATTTATATCATTATGAAAGGTATAGACTATTTTTGGATAAATTGCCTCGTGGTCTGTGTGACCTGGAGAGAGAACTATTTATTAGCGGACTCAGGTGGGGCCTTGGCTTGAAACGATGGGTGGATTTATATGACAATTAAACAGCGTACAACAACCCTCGCGTCGGCAGACAAATAGTTCAACATGATGCAGCAGTATTTTACAAAAATTTATCATTCCCCTGTTTAAATTAGAATTTTATCGTCAGCTCGTCAATTCTAAAGAGATCTGGGATATTTCATGGAAAGTGATCATAAAGCCATTCTTTCCTTTAATAGCTGTAGCGGTGGAGAGAAGTGGAATTTAACAAGCCAGGCGTGTGTGGCAATCGCAGCCTGACACGGGAGTCATTTCCCCCGATAATGCTGTCTATTTGTACAAAAAAGTACAACACAAAGGGGGCCCGTCACAGGGTATTGATTATTTACGGGCCTGGGTATTGTTCGGCTCTATCCAGCGCTTTACACCCTAGTAATGAAATCTCGTTCCCATTACCATGCCCTGTACAAATACATTGGATGTAAACCGGTATCTGATCTTTACCCGCCGACTGGTTCACGTAGCTGAATAAGCTTAAGCACCGCCCGTGATAATGAGCCATGCTACCCCAGTATTTGTCTGGATGCACACCAAAACAGGGACCTTTGTCTGATTCCATTGCACAGACACCAGCTGGCTGCAGGTTTCTACCCTGACCGATAATTAACGAACAGATTGTCTGATAATCTTATTTACATTGAATACAAATCAGTGCATTTACTGTAACCTCTGTTTTAACACAGGTCTAATGTCTTCAACACATTGTAGTGGTCTACAATACCTGACTGGACTGTATGTTTGTGACTTGCTGACCAACACACTGCACTACATGTGACCTTGAAGGTCATAAGTCTTTCACTGCCCAGTAAAACAGGTACTCGAAAAGTTATCGGTCTGACTATACATGGATGTACCCCAGACCATTACAGGCAGGAGCAGCCATTAGTGATACAGGATAAGGACACACAGATATAATGCAGTCTTTTTTAATGCAGAATTTTTCCCAACAACTTGTGAACAGTTCAACATGTAGCCTCTTTATATATGGCAATAGCCACACTAGGTGTAGTTCTATAGAATCTGACATGATCAACTTTGGGACATCAATGAAGCTAAGAAAAAAACAATCAATAAATTGGCATTTTTCTCTGTATTTTTCAATGTTACTTCTATATAGAATATATTCAATATAAGTATATATATAATATATATATCTCAGCCAATACAAGCCCATACACAAACAGAAAAGAAAATGACTCGCATCTGGCTGAAAAAAGCAATCTGCATTATCATATATATATCTAAGACATCAACAACTCATAGCAATAAAATTTAAACATCAGAACAGAATGAGGAAAGAAAGGCCCTCTGACGGGGGCGGCCAAGAGAGCTGGAGCTGGCCACTCCATGATAATGGTTTGTGTGGATGAAGAACGGCCAGGTCCAGCACTCTCCTAGTGCTACATACATATAATCTGTTTATTGTTAACAAGTCATTACACACAAGTTCCCGACTTCACCATCTGCTCCATCTTCCCCCAAAGATGGGCACACAATGTAGACGGTCAGCGGATTCCTTCCTTGGCAACGAGGAACCGAAATCCATGTACCAACTCTATACGAAGTCTATTGTCTGTCAGAGCGACCTTCACCTCCAAAAGTCACTGACAAGGTCGTAGTAGATCGGTACGTAACTCCCTGATATACAGAACAAAAGTCATGAGATCAAAATGTGTCTGCTCCAAGCTAGGTATTTCTACATCGGATCCACTCCGGATCAGTCAAAATTCACAAAAAATAAAAGACAACAAACTATTTCATTATTCTGCAGAAAATAGAAAATCCATAAATAGCATAAAATAGCATAGCACTCTGTCTGTCATCCAATGGTTGATGAGTATCTCTAACGCAGCACTTTTTCTGCTTTTTGTGCTGTGCAGCACCCCTGCTTTGGTGCTGAGCACACTATTCGGCCTTGGCAGTGTTAACAGCTGCAGCAGTAGTAGTATCACAGAGCGGGATAATGTGTAATTCTGTAACTCCTCGGGCTGTTCTACCTCGGGTAATCATTCTCCGGTTCATGATATGTTTGGTTGAGGCCCTTATCATTGGAAATGAAATTTTGGCCTGAAGAGTTTTTGTGTCACTTAGCACAGAATGAAATGTATCCATTCCAGTCTTAACAGAGAATCTTGCACTATCACTCCATGAGAACTTTATTTACAGAGTCCATTGTTCCAAGATATCTCATTATGGTCCGTATATAACATTCCTGTTGTGGGTTCCATGCTCCTGGAGGCCATCCGAGCACCCACTGAACTCCTGACATTGTGACATCACAGTTCACCTCACTTGACTGGTTCCCGTTTAACCTAGTCCTCCTCTGGTTCGGCATTATTGAGCACGGCCAGTGCATCCTTTACAGCGTGGTACATGATATTCTTTACCTGCAAAACATTAAAATTCAGCATATCAAGTCAGCTCTTGGCAGATTAATTGCTATACGAACCAAAAAAAAAAAAAAAAACCAAAAAAAAAAAAAAACCAGAGGGAAAAAAAGAATGTTAGTGAAGCAAGCAGTTTGTTATGGAACATTAACAAGAAAGGTCTGTCAGACACATTGTATGGCAGGAAAATAAAAACAGCTCAATGAGAGAAAAAAATTGGTTGGGGCTGATGGAGGCACAATAACATCTGTATAGTATACAATGGGAAAAGAAGAACTTGTTTATGATGTAGAGGGTTAGAAGATGAAGACTATGCCTGTTCACTTCTCTAAAGAGAATAAGATCATGCTGAGAAAAAACATACTCATTTTCTACAGTAGTATTGTGATTACAACAGTAGATAGTATATGCAGTTTAGGCCTCCAATTACAATAATTTCCTTGTATATTTTTCTGGTGTGGATAGGGAGAGAGCGTGGACTAATTACCTGTAGTTTGTCCTCGTGATTGGTGTGGGTGTCAGACAGCAGTCTGAACTCCTGGGTGAGGCTGAAGCAGTGGTTCAGGTGTTCCGGGGACACAAAGTCCTCGGCGACCTTGATACAGCTGTGGAGGTTTTTGACTTGGTGGGGTGCCCCGGCGGGGATGAAGACGGCGTCCCCCATACACTGGACGATGGTGTAGCCCAGGACTCCATACTCCTTGTACAGACGATTCTGTAGCTCCACGTCCAGGTACCAGCTCTGGTCGTGAATCGGGTCGTGGTGGGGCTCTATCTCCTCCCCTCGCTCCTTACCCACCTGTCAAAGGTAAAAACAATTGTAAGTATGCTAGTCACATACAGAATACCTCAATAGTAGCAATGATTATAAAGCCCTAATAGTAGCTATGCTTGTCACATACAGTAGCAATGCTTGCCACATGTGAAGCAATATAATGAAAACCCCAATAGCAATGATTGTCACATAAAGAAAACCCCAGTTATAGTAATGATTTTGACATATAAGAAATACCCAATTGCACTCAATACTTGTCATATTAAACAGATGAAACCTTAGAAAAACAAACACAGTCTGCGCTGTTACATCACCGGCTGTTACCACACACTGACGTACATAAACCAAAACTAAAGTGATCAATGTTTGGATCGTGCAATAAACGACCACAAACAGAGGGAGATTTATTACAATTCAGACTCCTGAAAGTTAAACTGATATCTAATAAATGTTTTATCATGAAGATTAGATATAAGCCCCACCCCCTCCCTTCCCAAGGTCTGAGAACTACTCTATCTTGTCACTGGAGCCCTTTATATCCTGTCAATCACTCCACTGGGCAAGCTGCCAGCTATTTCCTGCATGGTTTATATTAAAATCAAGTTTAAAACAGTCGATTGAATAAATGCATAACATTTCACAGATGTCATTCACCTATCATTATAAAACCATGCTGAATTTTAAATATGTTGTGTAATATTTCCCTGAAGTGCTGGAGTGCAACAATTTATCTTTTTTTATAATATTTGGGTGTGTAAGATAAACAAACAAATTTTGAATTGCCATGTTATGTAAGACACAGCTGATAGTAATGTTGACAGATTTTTACATAGGATGGTTTTGAGGTTAGGTGAAAGCTGTAGTGGTGTGAATAATAATGATGTAGAAAAAAAAATGAAGAGAAGGAGGGCCCCCATACTAATGTTGTTACATTGCCCGACACAACCAGCTATTACATTTTCTAATCAGCATCAGTTGTAACTCTTGTCTAACACAGTCTTCAGACACTTTATAGATCTCCATTATCTGGAGGAGAAATTCCTTGAGCTCTCTCCAATTTCCTGACAGAGAGGTGAGGAGAGCGATGCAGCACATGATGCCTGACAATGAACGACAGAGACTACTTCCTTGTGTAACCACGCGCTGAGATTAATTACAACCGCCTCCTCTGATCACTGGGAACCAGTCAATCTGGCCACCAGCCAACTGTCTACATTCCTGTGTCAGTAACAGAGTTCACTGGCCCTCCTTAGACACTCAAGGTCGACCCCCCATCCCCCAAAAATCTCATACCTCACACAACAAACAGGTATTCTGGTGTCATATTACTTATCCACCATTGCTAGGGATTTCATGGGAGCAAAATATGCTTTAATTAAAGCTGTCATGAGTAGAACAACTCCCTTCTTGTATTTCTATTTACATACATGTACCCTACAAACGTCTCATTTGATTCCCTTTAAATAAGTTGAAGCTTTTTATTCTCAGTGTCTGGCTGAGATATTCATATTTTTGGTGACATCTTGCACATGTCTATGATTAATGCCGAGATATTTCCTGTAATATTCTCTCCAACTTAAAATTTAGTGTTCAAACATCTGATACGCAACATTTGATTTATGACTGAATTTTCAGTGTGAGAAAGGGCGACATGGTTGTTTGACAAGACCTCTGTCGACCTTTCTGCACTAGGATGTAATGGCTGAAAAAAGACCCTAATTACAGACTGTAATAAATACTTAACACGAAGAAGTTATAAATCCCATTACATAGCAAAGTTGTTAGTTCCTGTTGCATCATATACCTAACTAAGACTACACCCACAGATAACGGATCATTTGAATTCCAGTGTGAATCATGTTTCTACATTTAAGATGTCAATGAATACCTTGTTGAGGAAGTCTCGGATTTTGTCAGCGTCCATTGCATCGTAGATGTGCCACAGAGCCCCGGGAACCTCATTGGTCTCCCGCACACGTTTCTTGGTCATGGTGTCGCAGCAGGCGTCATCGATCGCCTTGATGGCCATGTTGATGTGAACCTGTTTTCCCCCGGGCCCGTCGGAGGGAATCCCCACATACACCATACAATTGACAGCGTCGGAGACGTCCAAGTGAAGGTTGGTTGTTCCCTCACTTGGGTACTTGGCAGACCCTGTAAATAATAACAAACTTATTAAAAAAAACCTGCTATAACCCGGAGAAATAATCAGTCATGTTGTGTAAGGTTTCTATCTTTGTACAGAGATAAAAGCCTACGTACCATATGCATTGTACATCTTTGGACCCAGATCGGGTCTCACTAAGAAGTCCGGTAATCGAGAGGCCAGGTTGAGTTTGCCATGGCGATGAGTGTACTCGGGCAGGGGAAGTGCCTGCATGAGATCGTCAAAGTGGTTCGGCATGAGATCACTGAAGTCGTCCCCTGGGGGCCAGTCCTTTAGCTTCAGAAGCATGGGTTCTCCATCGTCATCTAGAAGCCTGTCCCTTAGGCGCTCAAACCCCTCCCAGAACACGGACATGGGGTGACCGATGATCACCACTCCAGACATTGTATTGACCACATCGTTCTTCTCCTTGCCAAATGTCTTACTGAACGAGGTGGGGTGCCACAGATTGCGGTTCAGGAGTTTGTCCACCCCAGACACAATTACAGGCTGACCTCTCTTCCACTGCTCCTGGAAGATCTTAAAGTTCCCTTTGTGTTTGGGATCATGGAGTCTAAGCAGACGGCCGTCACACAGCCAGGAGTGAGGAACATCCGGATACATCACACTGGTCTCCGTCAGATTGTGAACCAGAATCGGAGTGTCCCGCGTCAACATACTGCTGTGTCCCATACGAGGAATGTAATGCATCAGCCGGATGGGCTGGCTGTTCTCGTCCCTTGGTAACTGTTTCTCCACCACAGACTGGATGATATCATCCAGCGTGCTGCTACTGGACTTGGGTTTGGACTTCTTGTTGTTGTTTTCTGATTTGACTTTGCCAGCTGTCTTGGTCAGCAATTCCCTGAGGGTGGAACAGCTGGCAGGGTTCTTCTTCTCATTATCCCCATCTCCCGCATTGCTTCCTCCACCGCAAGGAGACACCGGCTCTGTGATGGGGTTGTAAGACTTGCCGAACTTGTCAATATTCTTGCCGAACGGCGACTCGCTGCGATCTCGACTAGTCTCGGAGTCCATAGAGGCGACGTCTGCCAGCAGGTTGAGTGGGGACGAGCTGTTGGGGTTGTACTTGATGTTCCCGTTGATCGAGTCCTTCTTGCCCTTGAACATCTTGTGATCCTCAGCGATGCCATTCATCAGCTTTTTGCTTTTGTTGTTGGACAAGTGGTTGATGGCCTGCTGTACATATTGCTGAAAAATTAAGAAATCTTATTTTTATTTTTTGCAGCTAAATAGAAAAGATTCAAAGTTCACAAAAAAACCCAGAATTTAGATTATAAATAATTTGGACCAGCTGGAGTCTGATTGCAAACTCGGTTTATTAACTCCTTTTTTCTCTCTCTCAGAAAAGTTCATATCTCCCGTTTATTTTGTTGCTAATTCAATATAAGATATTGATTCTATCTTGAGTTTTTGCCCAGTGGCTGGCAAGTTCAGACAGCTCTTAGACATTCCTTTCATTTTCAGCAGCATTCAGAGAATGATGTAATATTGCTTTAACATTGGCCTCAATAGCTTTTAAGAATTCTTCTCAAAAAAGAAAATGAAGAGAGAATTTCAACAAGAGGTTATTTGTTCTGGCAGCTAGGGGCGAGATAAAGAGATTCTGGATCACTGTTTTATCCTGTAGTTGGGATGATTTTAGCTTGTTCTGACAAACAGCTGCTGGGTGTTTACAGCATATTAATGACATCATTGATTGTAACATCATTAAATTGCCCAGAGTCTGCCTATTTATTTCTCCATTAGAGAGTGTGACCATTATAAACAATCTTATCAAAAGGAGTGACACAAAAATTGATGATCTAAAATCAATATTACAATAAATGATGAAATCTGATACAATGTCTGCTCATAAACATCTTTATATGAGGTTTGCCTTAAATAAGTAACAATAGTTTTTATTGATTTGATAACTTCTATAGAAGAGAAACAACTTAAAGTGACATTGATTTCCTCCTATCTTTGGATTGAGAGGACCCATAAGGATAATAACACTAAGAAAGCTTGATACACCGAATCTCTCCTAATTTCCTGCTTTGAGCCTAGTTCTGTGTATCTCCCATAATTCCTTACTTTGAGCCTAGTTCTGTGTATCTCTCCTAATTCCTTGCTTTAAGCCTAGTTCTGTGTATCTCCCATAATTCCCTACTTTGAGCCTAGTT
>WFKH01010211.1:1210269-1236066 GCA_016163765.1 Magallana hongkongensis
AGCCTAGTTCTGTGTATCTCCCATAATTCCCTACTTTGAGCCTAGTTCTGTGCTGATACACAGTATCTCCCATAATTCCCTACTCTGAGCCTAGTTCTGTGCTGATACACAGTATCTCCCATAATTCCCTGCTTTGAGCCTAGTTCTGTGCATCTCCCATAATTCCCTGCTCTGAGCCTAGTTCTGTGTTTACCTGATTGAGCCCATTCTTCTGCACCAGCTTGGAGTTGGACTGAGCACACGAACACTTACAGGGGATGTTCCACTTTCTCTTCATGTCGTGTATTAGCTTGCCCACCTCCCACAGGGCGTCGCCCGGAATGATCTGGGTCAGCATCAGTTTGTCGGGCTCGTGCTGCTGTCGGTTAGCGCTACAGGTCAGCCAGTCCCGCTGCTCCTCCTGCTGGACCCCGTTGTAGGGGTCACTCTCCTCCCCCTCCCCTTCACCGCTGCTGTCGTGCTGGAGGGCCCGGAGGCGGACCTT
The DNA here is from genome assembly GCA_016163765.1 of Magallana hongkongensis. NCBI lineage: Eukaryota > Metazoa > Mollusca > Bivalvia > Ostreida > Ostreidae > Magallana > Magallana hongkongensis. The sequence goes on from WFKH01010211.1 coordinate 1,210,754, forward strand.
GTAACAGTCCAGACACACAACAAAGCCACACTTGTGACACACCCAGTGCATGTTGAACAGCGTCGTATCACAGACGTCACACATCTCTCGCACCCCGGTCACCGCTCGCTTCCACGCAATTTTGGCTGAAATGATACAAAGGATATTACTGCATACTGTAACCTACAGAATGAGGGAAGGCAATGGGTCTGTGGATAATGTTGTATAGGGTCTGAGGACGACTTTATATAGGGTCTGTGGACAGCTTTGTTTACATTGAACTTACCTTCGTCTCCAGCCAGGCTCTTGGACTCTCTCTCCTGCTGAACCAGCTCACAGAATTTATCGCCCACTCTGGCCACGATGTACTTAGCAGTGTCTATGTCTATCTTTGGCTCCATGACTGGGATGTTGGGTAGCCAAGGGTCAATGTCGTCATTGATGGCGTCCGACAGCTCGGAGAATCCGTCAATCATCAGGAAGCCCCGCTGACTGTAGCGCAACCTGTGACAGACACACAAACAATCAGCAAACAATTACATGGGGACAAACAGACAAAGTTAGTACACTACAACTGCACACTACAGAGACAAATAGAACAAATGCAATGCTTCTGATTTATTAATTTGGACCCCCCTTCCCCTTGATATTTCTCAAACCGTGGGACAAATGCTACAAATGTACTCATTTCTAATTATATTCATAGGAATTTATGATTTCAACCCACACTGTAATTGTCAGCGTTTTCCCCTTTAGATACAGAAAGGATGCACTTTAGAAACAAGTGCTACATCTGGAGAGGCTCATCACTCTGTTGGCAAGTTGTTGCCCAGAATGAAGCATGTAAACATTCAGCTTTCTTTGGCTCAGATCGACACCTGCTGTGTGCCAAGTTTGGAGAACATTAACTCAGCTAAACCAAGAAGTGCATCAAGTTAAGTTTTTAATAAAAAAAGAAAATGCCTTCATGTTTTTTTAATGGGGACTGATAATAGATCACTTGGACCATAAATCATCTCAAAACACATTTAATGGAGTAACAGGAAACCCTTCTGTTTGCTTTGCAACTTTGTTCCCTGTTTTTACAAATTGCTGGAGTGAATTTTCTCTTGCTCTAATGATCATGTAGCGGTTTGCCTTTGCGTGGAACCCATTAATTAAGTCCATGGCCACAAGGGAAATCTATTACAGCGATTCAGCGAGATCTGTGTGATCAGGTTCTGAATGCACCAACACTACACAGGCCACCCTCTTTATCAACAGCTACAACAAAGAGGCTTTTATTGCAGAAAGTTTACCCCCAGTAGTTTGTTGTGTTTTTTCTCCAGACAGGACTCTATAAACTGCTGTTTGAGATATCCATCTTGACCTACGAGCCTGTCACTTGTTTTTTTGTTTTTTCTTTTCAGACATATCCTCGCCTGAATGGCAACACAAATTTATAGAAAATGTCAAAATAGAAGTTCTACAGAGGGAAAAAAATCCTAGCTAATATTGGAGAATTTAAACCTCAATTAACCCCCCCCCCCCCCCCTAAGTCAGCAACTCTGCAAATAAAGCTAATAATCCCACTATCTAGTGAAGTAGACTGAAACAACCAGCATCTGAAGCCACTGGGAACCCTTGTCAAGATGATAAATGAATAATATCAGTTTCTTCCAAGCCTGAAGTGTTTTCCCTGAATTCTTTTCCCCATGATAACAGTTTTTGTTGGGTTGGAATTTCTACAACTTGCTAACAATAAATAGTATCTTATCACTTCGTTCCCTTACCCAGCCTCCTCTATCCTGCACACAGCCAGCTATTTTTACAAGTATTGTTGGCAAAGATTTCCTCGCTCAATAGGAGCCAGATGTCCTGCATATTTAAAAGGCTAATTTTGTTCAGAGAAACAAAGAGAATGCTATTGTTGACCCATTCCAGCAGGGAAACAATGCTCTGGGAGTGAGTGCATCTCCTGAGGGCAGATGCAGGGAAGATGTGGGCCTCGGTGAACAATCTCTAACAGCTCAATACAACAATAGCAGCATCAGAAATATTTCATTGATTATCAAGTAAAAAAAATGAAATATGTTCAGACATTATCCCTGACAAAAAAATGCCCTCTCCAAGAAATCATCTAAGCAGGTTGTCGATAACAGTGTACAATAGCTACCTTCTGAAGGCGTAGAATCGACAGAAGATGTTGGGGAGCTTCTTGCTGCGCTGAGTTGGAGTCATCTTACACTCGCGACACTTCATCAGTTTGGGGGTGACCTCGCTGCACGAATCATCCTGGAGGAACGACTCGCCTGTCTTCTTCAGCAGCGACACGGGTGGCTTGTTGTAGGAGGAGCTCCCTGTGTACATGACAAAAATAATGTGTTGACAGTCATACTGTAAGTGTAAATGGTAAAAAAAAATCAACTGTATTACTATCAGAGCTCTTCATTGTGACTAAATAGGTAGCATTTGTGACTTAAACTCAGGTTTTGCGAGTTAAATTAAGTAGGTCACCATTTGACCACCATGTCTAAAAGTCTACTTTAAGCTGGACTATAAGTGTTAACAGTATTACCGAAGTGTTAACAGTATTACAAAAGTGTTAACAATATTACGAAAGTGTTAACAATATTACGAAAGTGTTAACAATATCTAATTAAGTTAAACATTACATCTACAAGTGTTAACAGTATTATCAAAGCTTTAACAGTATTACCAAATTGCTAACTTTTAACAGTATGACTAGAATTGTTCATAGATTTTACTGTAAGTGTTAAAAGGACCAAAAAGCATTTACATGAAAATAAAAAAACACCAAATAGTACAATAAAAAAGGTCAGATACTGATAATTTGTTACTGTGTTTATCCAACCACAGTGACCGACTGATGACCCGTACTGACCTGCCGGTTGTGTGTGAGTGGTTGGTACTGTGGGGGTGGGGGTTACCGGTGGGGACCCCGGGGACGTGGAAGACTCGGGCTTGGGGGGTGCCTCCTTTGGTTTCTTTGCTTTCTTTGTCTTTGCTGACGCCATACTTTCAGCCGACTTCTCTGTTTTCTCCTTTTTAACCTCAGGGTTATCCACCTCCATCGGTTCAGGACTTGCCGGCCTGGCCTTTGGAACTTCTTTGGGTTTTTCCTTTTTCCCTGATGTGGTATTTGTAATCTCTTTCTTAACTGGTTTCTCGTCCTCTGCGTTTTCTTTGCCCTTTACAAAGAGAGAGATAAATTTTGCTTGAGTTTTCTGGCTGTCCTCTGAGTGCACTGGGAACTCATGCTTTATTCATCACATTCACCCACAGGGAATGGGCACAGTCTAAAATAAACTTGTTGTGGAGGAAGTACAGAGTTGGAATAGAGAGAAAATCAATACAGGCCTCCTTCTCCATTCCTGTTATCGAAAACAAGAATCTGAGCCCAACCAAAGAAAATGTCAACCTCCTGATCAGTAATATTTAGCTAGTTCTACATACATATGCTTTTTGATAATTTTACAGAAACACTTAAAATAGAAAAATCATCATTCTTGTCTCACCCACACATTTCTCAAAAGCAATGTAAACATCAATACACATGGGGTCCCTGGTATTGACCTATTTTCTGGACACCGGTGTGATTATGTAGTCCATTGTTTAATGTTCACTGTTGTTTAAGGAGATTTGGATCAGCTCAACAACATAATCCCACTCACAAACACTGGATTTATGTAAATGATTAGGTTATTACAGCTCTCCTCTCTCTCTCTCTCTCTCTCTCTCTCTCTCTCTCTCTCTCTCTCTCTCTCTCTCTCTCTCTCCACTGATTTTGACTGGTCCTCCCTGTGCTGGTGGCCTACCTTGACACTCTTTGTGCCCTCTTTGGCCCCCTCCTTCTTTTTGACGGGTTTCTTTTTGGGAGGGTTTGGGGGTGAGGGACTGTTGTCGTCACTGTCAGCTTTGGATTTCTTGTTACTGGGCTGAGCCTTCTTAGTCTGAACTTTCCTCTTTTGAGATGAATCACTCACCTAGACAACATAATAAGAACATTCAGTGCAAGGCCAAAAGATAATCAAGATCATCGAGTGAAAAAGGAATTAAACACCATTTGCAGGGCTGAAAAGAGAAGAGATATGATTCAAAGAATGATGTTTGGGAAATTCGTCTTTTCAGTCTTACGTAATACTTTGAATGGCTTAAAAAGAAATAAATTTTATATCAAATCATGGACTTAATCATTCCATTCATCATCCAAATGGAACATTTCATTAAGATAACATCAAATCTCTTGGTGCTTAGGTCTGTGTACAAGGTTATCAAGCTTTGAACTCAGTATATCATCGAGTCTAAGAACATCTCACTGAAGCTTGGTATGAGATATCAGTACTGACCTGCTGTGACTCGGTCTCAGAGGCAGACGTGGTCGACTCGTCGTCCTTGTCCTTCCCGCTGAGATTGCCGTTAGGGAGCTTGTACGCACTGACCGGAGACTTGGTCCCCGGCTCCTTCTTGGGTGAGATGTTGGTCAGGTTGACGTAACAGTTCTTGAGCTTGTCCTCTGCCTTGGGGGACATGTCCGTTTCGGTGGACGGCGACCCTGGCTCGACCTTCACCTCCGATTTGTCCTCATCAGAATGTCGCTGGAGCCACGCTTTCTTGAGTTTGGGGTGATTAGCTGCTTTGCCTTGAGAGTGGGGGTGAGAGACATGGGGTGGGGGGCTGGGAGCACTGAGGGTATCACTGTCCGTGTCGTTTATCTGACCATTCGCCACACGGCTAATTGTGTCAATAAGATTAGAATTGCTATTGGACCCCATGAGACTACTGGACTCCTCCCCAGTTGGCTGGGAGGTGGGATTTGACTTCTGCTGTTTGGGAGGTGGGGGAGCAAGTGTCTTTTTATTATCACTTAAGTCAGCATCTTGATAAAACGCATTCTGAACAGCATTCTCTACGAAGGACTTAAAACTGTCCATAAATCCCGAGGTGCCAGAGGTGGGAATGGAGGTCGAGGCAGATGAGAGCAGCATGGAGACTGCTGATGAGGCGGATGAGGTGACAGATGTTTGACTGTTTGTTGTGGTGTAGGGGGAGGGGTTTGTCATTATCTGGGGGGTAGTGACGGGCACACCACCCCCCACACTAGAATTACTGCCCCCCGCATCCCCTTTCTGGCGCTTGCGGTTGCTGCTTTCTTTGCTGGGCTTGCGTTTGACTCCCTGTTGCCCTGTGGTAGACTGGGTGTTGTGGGACGAGGTAGGCGCCATGCTTTGAGTGGTGGTCAACAGACCGTGACTGTTGCCATGGTGATGTTCTGCTGCCGGGTTGACACTGTTCTGAGAGTAGATGGGGTTGGGTACGAGACCTTGTTGTATGAGGCTACAGCTGTAATCGACCGACCCTGGGGGTAAGGACACAGGAGGCTGCGCAATGGCCGCAGACATGTATGGAACGTTACTGCCGGTGGATGACACGGGGGACTTGGAGAGGGGGCTGGAGCGAGGCTTGCCCTCACCTTTATGATAGTTCACTGGTTGATGCATCACCGCCGCATTCAACTGATGCGGACTGGCCACACGGAGTGGGCTCTGAGTTCTGTGTCCAATATGTTTTGATTCCGTGGATCTGAATGCTGATAACGCCGAGACCTGCAGCCCCGAGGAGGAGGAGGAGGAGGATGATAGGTCGATGGACTGGTCCTGGTGTGGACTGCCATGGTGACGACTCGGTGTGTGGGCCGGCTTGGGTTGCCGTGGAGACTGAGAAGACATGTGATGGCTGTGGTGAGAGTGTGCTGGTCGTGGACTAGTGGAGACATCTTTGTTACGGTGATTGACGATCACTGAACTATGACCGTCCTTGATGAGGGGTGGGGGAGCAGATGACATCTGACTAGCCATGTTTGCTGCGTGGGCTAGACTTTGTTTTGAAGAGTCTATGTTAAGTTTTTCCTCCTTCTTGTCCAGCCCGTGGAGATGGAGCTGGTCGGGGGAGATGTAAGCCAGTCTGAATGGCTGGTAGCCATACAGGTTAAAGTTGGGCTTCTCCTGTTTCACAGAGCCTGAGGGGACAGAGCTGTTGGGGGGACCAGTCTTGTAAGCCTCACTCTTTGGCAGCTTCTCCATCTTCATCTCCGACTTCTGGAGCTGTTCATAGGCTTTCTGGTGTTCATACGTCTGCTTGTAGAACTTTTCCATCTCCGGATAGCATTCCTGCTGCCTTTTAATCATCTGTTCTCTTTCCTGGAAAATTAAAAAAAATAAGCTTGATTAAAATTAAGTAGGCGAGATATAAATATTCCATAACCAGTGCCATTTAGTGCCATATATTTACATTACCAAATATGTTTCCTTATATGAACCTATAGAATAGCGAAAACGTTCAATTCTGTATGAACTTTTTCATGACGTCACTATGATCGTAGCACACGCTTATCGTTTGTCGCTTGGATTATTGAAAACATAAAATCTCGGTTATTTTAACAGTTCTGAACAATTTGTCTTTTTCAGACGTAAATATAAGTAATAAACAGCAAATGTTAAAAAGTTCACCGGGATATGAAGTTGGTTGGTACGTGATCAAATCTACTTCGGGCCTCACAGGATTTGATCACGTGACCAACCAACTTCATATCCCGGTGAACTTTTTAAATTGCTGTTTATTTCTTAATTAGTAACTAATTTATCATTGAGTTCCATAATTCTAAACATACTGACTGTCTAGTGTCTCTTAAAGGGCTTGTTTTTCCCATTATGCAATTAGTTTAATCTGTTAAATGTGTGGAAAGATAAACACTAGGGCAATTAAATGTATATTACAATTGATCTAATATTGTACTAAACAATGTATTAAACTGTGTAAATCATACAAGTCATCTACTGGTTTTGGGTGCATGTTTAATTAGCAAAAAGTAGTCTCTGATATGACAATCAATCAGAATCAAACAAGGTGTTTTATCACATTAGTAAAACCTAAATAAGTTTTTTTTTTTTGGAAGATACGAAGTTTGAATAAAAAAAAAAAAAAAAAAATAAAAAAAAATAAAAAAAACCACTTAAAAGAAAAAAAACAACACAGGAGTGATGAAACAGAGTCAATAATAGAATTTAGCAAAAAGAAGTCTCTGATATGACAATCAATCAGAGTCAAACTAGGTGTTTAATCATGTTAGTAAAACCTAAAAAAGTTTTTTTTTTTTTTGGAAGGTATGAACTTGTACATGAAAGTTTGAATTAAAAAAAAAAAAAACCCAAAAAACTAAACAAGAACAACCACACGGGAGTAATCAGCAGAGTTGATAATAGAATTTCAATTACACTACTTGAAGTCACTGGATATTCCTGGTGACTGTGCTTTACAACAAAGACAGAATTTCTGACTCTGACAGCACAAACTGATTCTCTGGTTAATAATCTCCCCAAGAACAAAGTGAGAAGCAAGGCAAGGCAATATTTAGTCAAACAGTCAACCATTAGATGCAGTCTTCACATAACCAAACCCAGCACAGCACACCAACAGTAAGCACATAAAAGCCTGGTCCTGTCTCCCCAGCACCTCGGTCCCCTCCCCCTAGCCCTTGACACACGAGACGTGGTGGCCCTCCCCCGACAGTTACACAGTGCGGCGTCCCTACCACTCTAGGAAGCAGTGCTGGATTAGCATAATCTCACTGACCTGTTTGTCATCAATGCTGGGTTTACTACTTTCCTCGGGCTTAGTGGGGGGTCCAGACATAGCTGTCCTTATTGCTACAGAAGGAACCGCCCAACCTCCGCCCCGGACACCCTATCAAAGGAGTCGACATGGTTATCCCTGACCCACTGACTGGGCACACACCAGTACCCTGGAGCCTCACCCTCATCTCAACCAATGAGATACACATCTTTTTTAACTCATCTCATTCAATGGATTATACACTCTCATTGCCTTTTCACATTATAATTTAAATTCAAAAGTCCAACAAAGATGGCAGACATGTTCATCTATTTCAATTTCAAACACAAGATCTCCCTGACTCTTTCCCTATTATACCACCCAGAAAATAAAACCTCTCCCCGATTTCTCACCTCTTTATTGCGGAGTGAGCGGGCGAAGTGGTCGTCCACGGCAGCCAGGGTGTCGGCCGACTCCTTCAGGATCCTCTCACGCTCCTTCTTCTGCTCCCGCTCATGTTCCATCCTCTTCCATTCTTCTCTCTCCTTCCTCTCTCGTTCCTGTCTCTCCTTCTCCATTCTTTCCTTTTCCGCCCGTTCTCTTATCGCCTGTTCCCTCTCCCGTTCCATTTTGTCTCTTTCAACACGTTCCCTGAAATGAGGACAATTTATAAAGTTTATCTAACTTAAAGAAATAAAACACAACAAAATAAACAGGAGACACTGGTATATGTTACTATGTAACTGTCATAAATGGGTCAAAAAATGGTACACACATAACCCAATTCTGTTTCCCTTTTAGTTTTCCTGGCTGTCTTCTTTTAAAATTGGAAAAGATAGATTGATCATGTGAATGAGAGCACAACTCATTTATAAAACTATCTTAGGGTCTTTGTATTCAGAAAATGCTGTGATGTGTTTATGTCTGGTTTGATTTGAGAACTTGACCCTACTCAGAGGTTAATTAAACAACAAACATTTTTGATCATCTGACAGATCCTGATTATATAATTGCACCAATGGAAAACTTCCTGCTGTTGATCAAGTGAACACTTCTTGTGTAACAGAGTTATCAAATTTCTACTTTTGAGATGTTCCCTGCTGGAGGTGTAATACAGCAAGGTGTCCCTAACTACCGTCTTTTGAGATGTTCCCTGTTAACACATGATTAATAGATAGGTAGGCTATCAAGGTTCACGAGCTCTGATCAAACACAAGTACAAAGCCATTATACAAAAATATCAATAGCTATTTAAAAACACGATCTGCTTAGTCAATATAAAATTCTATAGGCCCTAAATTAAAGCCCTGCTGTAAGGTACACAAATTACTTTCTGCCAAATAAGGAGATGTCATGTTGGTGTGTGCGGCCCTGGGGGATTGTATTACAATGGTAGGTCACCCTCCACTGCCCAGCTCTGTATACACAAGTCACCGCTATGTGCCCTGCGCATGACTCGAGAGAAAGCTCTACACACCATTAATGTCATGATCTAGCCTTTTTATTCTTACATCTGCCTTGAATCTCAAGTAGCCCTCGCTTTTATTTCCTGAACATATGTACAATTCATTTACCACCTACAGTAAATCCATTACTTTGACTCTCAGAAGATTGCTTTCCTCTCTGGAGGCTACATGCTGGGCTGATTTTGGGAGCAGAGTTCTAGAACTCTTCAACCTCTTATGAATCGAAGTAAAAGCTCCTTGATAGATATCACAGATCATGACTTCACATCTAGCTATCAGTCATGTCATGGTCTGAACACTTCCTGATGAACCTACTCTCTGATCATCAATACATTTTGTGTACATTACTTCACACAGACATTTTGATAAGTCTAAACAGGATATAAACACTAGACACTAAACAGACTTGTGTTGTTGTTGTGTGTGATCGCTCTCTCTCTCTGTACACAGTGACACCTACCTCTCTATGCGTTCCTGCCTCTCCCTCTCTAGCTGCCTGTCCCGTTCCATGCGCTCTTTCTCCATCCGGTCCATCCTCTCCCTCTCCATGCGTTCTCTCTCAATAATCTCCCGTTCCTTGGAGAACAAGTGTCCCAACAGGTCCTCCCGGTTCTTGGGCAGGAGGTATTGAGGGGGGATGGGGATGGAGGGGTAGGTCTTCTGCCAGAGGTGCTCTAACTGGGGCATAGTCAGGTTGGCAGGGTACCCCCCTCTGTTGAGCAGCAGTTGGTACTGCATGGAGGCCAGCTGTTGGTGCTGTAGGGCTGCTAGCTGGTTAGGGTCCATCTGAGCCAGGGAGGGGTGAAGACCCAGAGTAGCTGCCCCCAAGGCGGCGGTCAGGTGATGGGGAGGGTACTGGAGGGAGGGGATCACATGATTGGGGATGGGATGCGAGGGGTAGGAGGTGGTAGAAGGGATGGAGGGGGTGGGAGTGGCAGCTGAAGGGATGGGAGTATGAACGTTGGCATAGGATGGCTTCTTGTGGCTCCCTAACATGCCATGAACGTTACTGTGAACAGGATTTTTTCTCATGAGTTCAGGGTCCCTATAGGGGTTTACAGGTTCACTTCTGTCAATTATCAATGGACTAGACGATGGACTGTTTTTCTGAGATGATTTGAGATCATCGAGTCGAGATGCTGGTCTTCTGTCCTCACTTAATCCTGAGTTAGAGTGTTCACTTGCTCGCGAACTAGATCGCAGGTCATCATGATTTAAACTATTGGACAGAGAGTTACATCCAGAAATATTATCACTGATATTATTATTATTTCGAAGCTCCTTGCCTTGTTCATGTGTAAAAACATCGGAGGTGAGATAGCTACCTTTTGGCGAGACAGATTTATTGGGTGAATTGGATTTCCCCTCCTCTTGGATGGAACCAGCACTTTCTGTGCGTGAAAGTTTAGCGATTTGATCTGTCACCGAGCGATTGACATCGATGTTAGCATTAATAGGAGCCGGCGATTTTTCTGAAGAGGAATTGCTAGCTAACAACCTCTGTTTCATAAAGTGCATATTATCTTCTATAATGGCTTCCTCAGACGTGGTCTCCTGAGTGTTAGGGCATTCCCCCGCGGACTGATTATCACAGACTGAACTGGCTACACTACCGGAGTCCTCCGAGATATCGGGAGAGCCCGGGACACCCTCATGATGGGACGATGATGAATCACAGGAAGGGGAGTCCTTTTTAAGTCGACTTGGACGTGACTTTGTGCATTGTTTAGAAGGGGTTTCCGGATTTGAATTTTTACAGGATCTCTTGGGTGTAGTTTTGTCCTTCGAGATCTTGCTGTCACTAGAGGAGTCTTTTTTCACCGACTTGTTTTCCGATTTTGATTTGGAGGGATCTGTTGCTGCCTTGCTTTGATCAAGTTTGTCTGATTTATTGTCTGATTTCACTCGCTTCTCCACTGAACGACAACTCTTTGAAGAACTGGTTTCTGTCGAGTCATTTGAATTCTCCGAGAAATCTGCAGGTTTCCGTTTTCTGTCTTTTGCAGACACCGACTTCCCTGCTTTTGGTTTTTCTGAAATTTACAAAAAAATAAATAAGATTAGGATAGAGACGGATCAAATTGAACAAGTGTTTTATTATCTATGATACAAGACCCCTCCCACCTCACAAGTCCCACACTTTAGTGCAATGGTCTGTCATTTAAAACCAGCATGTTATTTGGTATTCAATTCTCTGCTCTATGTAGACCCATTGGGAGAGTCTTAATCAATAGTATTTATTTGTGTAAATCCCTCACTGGGCTCCTGCCAAGCTGTAGGAAAGGGATTTTTTCTTTTGAGGGAGAAAAGTCAATACTCTGTGATAGACTTGACTGCCATTGTGAGCACTGGAGTTGTGTCTGAACAAAGTAACTGTCCTTTAAACTCCTGTCATTTTGTAATAGATTTTCTTTTAATGACATCAAGGCCCGCTCCTGTTGAAGCCTGCGTACAGGTAAGGAATCACCAGGAATAGTTCTAAAGCTTTACTTTCACCACCTAACAATTCAGTGAAAATAAACTCGGTCTTGGCTAAGATGAGAACTCTTATCCGATTAACAATTCATAATGTGAACTGGGGATTATTAAATGGCACCGGCAGAAAGCCATTCCATTTACTGTGACCTGGACTCTAGACGGGCTATTATAGGAATGCTGCTCCATTATTGATAGCTGTTGATTACAATCTGGGATCAGATGATGGTTCTACCAGACTTCACACATACACCTGTATCAACTGTTCAGCTATCAATCACACACCATCAGTTCAATCAATTTACATCTTGCTCGGGAGTATTTAACGAGGACCATTGAATCTATAAATATTAATAACAGATTTCTGATCAGAAATTGTATATCAATTCAGGTAAATTAAATAAGGATGTCTCAAAGGTTCTGAGGCATTACATAGAACAACAATGGAGGCGTAATAGCGGGCACTGCTATTTCCACTGCCACGATACACCATCGATACAACACCGATAAAGATATACGCTGCCACAGATATACACCAATACAGACAGGTCAGCCAGATTTCCTCTGCAATAGATCAAAGAGTCTAGTGCTCTGATTTCCTGCCAACTGCTAGAAATCCCTGTATAACAACTACACAATTAAACAAAGCGTTTCCTTGAGCAGGTCCTGGTACAAACATGCACCAGACTGACTGAGGACATGTAGCTGTATTATACAGGCAATCTGTATCAATGTTATAGAGGCAATCTCTCGCTTGTCTGGCAACCACAACACTGACTGGTAACAGCTCTCCCGGGGAGTGAAATCTACTGCCAGAAGAGCTCATTATCAGCCATTTCTTGGTGGAATACACAATGAGAAAGCTGGCAGATTGAAGTATCTTGTGTACAATGTCTCTATCGCTGTATTATCTTTGTGACCTAGAATTTATCACCGTCACTGGCAAAACCACTAACCCTTAACCCCGTCCCTCACCATACACACATTACTCTTCTCTGCAGGCAAGGCATTGATTTCTGTCTCTGAAGAGTCTAATCCTACAATCAATTCTATATACCATCTTGTGAAATAACGATAGACACAAAAATAGAATAGTCGACTCACACGCTATCAAAACATTTGATTTTATGTAATGTTATTATGTAGCTACATCGAATGAATAAATACCTTGACTAGTCTAAAATCAATCCATTTTGATGACCTTTCAAGATGTAAAAGAATCCTAGGAATAATTTCTACACAATGCTAATTCTGCACAAGGTCTGACCACCTGTCATTGAGGCAGCCATTTTGTCTGAATAGATCAGGCTTGCCCAGGCAAATCTCCCATCCACTTGTCATTATAAATGCTAAACATGTGTGAATCAGACAGTCAGGTAACCAGATCTGAGCTTGTTCAGGGATTTGTCAAAACATCTGCGTGTTACCTAGGCCCTGTTATTCAGGACAATAGGCGGGTCCAAAGGTCACAGATTAGGCCCCTCTATCAAATCATACTAACCCCCCCCCCCCCCCAGTTTGGTATTTCAAATAATATTACACAATGATTTACAAACAATCAGTAAACAAAAAAATAAAACAAATAATGTTTACCTCTCTCTGGTTCCTGCTCCGTGGATTTGGAAGATAATTCCTTCTGTTTCACTTTGTTATTCCGCACAGAGGAATTCTTCTCGGTGTTGGATGAAGGTTGTTTTGATGTAGGATTTCTTGTCTGAAAAGTAAGAGAAATAATTTAAGAATGAGGCGAATATACCACTGGCGTAAATGACGCACTGAGCGTACATATTCGACTGACAAAAATAGCAGAGTAACAAGGCCGGGCGTAATCTATCATCTGGTAAAACCACAGTGAACCCTGCTAGTGGTGTTGGCATGAGATCAATTACCGTGACTGTGACGGCAGTTAAGTGTGTACAAATCTAGGCATAGTTGTCAGTACATCACCAATAACACCCCACACACTACACTCCAGTACACCAGATGTCGGGGATCAGTCGGAGCACAAGGTCATGCAAATGTCAAACCCAGACTTCAACATTCCACGTAAACAGTCCTCATAATGTTCATACCAATCAGAAAAGATGGCTCTCTCTCTATGTGCTCAATTCATGCTGTGTACACTACTACATCTGTTGTCAATCCCTCGGCCACCAAGTGATAATGAGGCAGCAGGATCACAAAGGATGTTCCACATGGAGAGAGAGAGAAAGTTTTCCTATCCACTGAATCAGCCAATCATTGGCAGTTTGTACAGAATTGTGTGCCTCACTGAAGGTTCTAACACTGCACAGTTCAACAAGTCAATCAATAGCCAGTGCTCACCACAAACAAGTTTGGGCCCTGGACAATGAGCACATTCCTCCTACAGCCCAGGTAACAGGACTGACCTATTTTCAACAGTTGACTGCTCTCACAGTAAGATAAGCACAAACAACTTTTGAATTCTAACAGTTTGAAATTTAATCTGCTGTATTCATGGACCCTTTAAACACTCTTTATCATGCAAATATAAACTGCCTAGAGCTATTCTGCAAACCCTATGTTTGATAAGGCAGATAAGGGACCATCTCAAGACATTGCTTGCCATACAATGTGGAATTTATAGGCAGGAGAACTGCAGACATTAACACAAACATTAAATCTCCCACTGCAAGGGGCAATGACTAAACACATCAGGAATTAATCAGGTACATTTCAGGGGCAAAGTACACATTCATTTAATTGAAGTTTAAACAGTTCTATTTTTACATATCTTCATATCTTATTTGATTTACATTGATGTTAAATGATAAATTCAAAATCCTGTCCCCTGGAAATTAGTCATTCTATAACTTTAACTGTGTCACATAAGAAATCCTAAGCAGGAACAGCTTTACACCTGAAAAGATTTACACCTTTGTCATAGGTCTGGGCAATTAAGCCACCATTTACAGATACTTGCTAAGAGAGGCTTTAATCACAGACGTTACCTGTCACTATCAGTCATGTGGTCATGTTATACACACATTCCCACAGGCTACGGCCGGGACACTGCTGTTCATGCCCCCAATAACTCTGCCATTATTGTTGTCCGGCTAGCTAAAGGAGCTAGCTCTGTGGCCGTGGTATGAAACCTCAGAGTTGTGGCCAATCAATTTGGTGTCCAAAGCAGAGATGAAATAAACAATGATAACCCCCTCTTGGGCTGACCTAAATGACTGGGCAGTGTCTTATCTAGAATTGGTCGTTACAGCTATAACCGCTCTAACAGCTCTAAATAAACAGCTCTAAATAAATGGTACAACCAACAGCCTACTACAGATGTGTCACATTGCTGTCCTAGGGTCACAGCGAATATTCATGTTCTATACCATGTAATTGACATGGGATATTTAATTGTTAACCTTTGCTGTGGGCGAGACATTATAGCTGGCAATGAATCGAGAGAGAATCGCTTACCTCTACCTATCTGCCGAAGAGTTCAAAGTTTACACCATCAGAAGTTGGATACTTTCCCCATATAAACACAGAGTACTGTCATATCCTGAGCTAATTATATTAACAGCTAGAACATGAAGCATGCATGTACTTAACACCAGGAATATAAATAAGGCTATTAATTCTGAGGCGCGTTATTATGCGGCTCACTGGCCACAGAACGGGGCCACGGTTCCTATTTAATCAATGTGTCATTGTAAAGTCTTTTGTCGTCATTCACACAAAAATACCAAGCGCTATCAAATATTAAAATACATGCAGCATTTAAATCGTCTGCCACGCATTAGAATTCTTTATACGAGATTCAATAAGGGCGAGATATTGTTCGAGTCAATATGGGTGTTTTTTCTCCTGTATTTAAATTAAAGTCTCTTATTTACCTATAGGCAGTTCACCTAAATGTAAACACCGTGTCATAAAATTTTAATAGCGGAGCATGTGGTATCAGATGTTAACATATTTTCCGCATATTACACTTAGCAGGCACAGAGGAGCGCAAAAGATGACTCATCTCCTTTTCACATGCACTTAAAAAAGCTGTTGTGTTTTACAGATTTCGAACTACTCTCTCTAATGACCTGGGAGAGTGTTAGTATCATTTTGACTATACAAGTACTAATGTCTGGGAGTACAGAGGCTATAAATAGAACAGCAGCTGTAGGGGTTCACAGGCTGTAACACTATAAATCTATCTGTGGGATCAGAATTTCCAGCCGTTAGCTGTAAAACACAGTTGCTGGAGCGAGGGTTGATTCATGGCTTTCACAGGCCTCTGGGTCTAAAGGCAAGTCAGCCTGACAAACCAGCCTAACAATAAAGCAGCACCTGAAATAAGGAACCATCCCAGTGGTGGAGAACTGGGTTAATGGTATGCCTGGCTTGACCTTGGGAGGGGGTGCAGGGGGGCTCTCTCTCTCCACACATCTGTTTACTTCTATTTCTCCCATTTGGGGGGTGTAAGATTACATCAGCATCATTAATCATCTTACGGGATGGAATGTCAAAATAAACAGATTTCACACGTGTTGGAGTCAGGGGGAAATCCAACTCCCTACAGTGGGCCCCAAACTCAAGTGATCCTAATGTGACAAGTAGTTGACTAGCTTACTGACGAGTGACTACCCCCCCCCCCCTCCCAAAACCACACACCCCCTTTTTTGAACCCCCTATTTATCTTGACCTTCAAATTTGACATTGGGTTAAACAGCCCACCCTATTCATTTCTGCCTCTTTCCTTTTCTTGTTTCCAATCTTTAACTTCTAAAACAAACACTACCACAGAACTGTTTTTTCTAAAGATAACTAAAGACTTACTGTAATAGCCTGCTGCTCTTTGTTTGTCTGTCTCGTCCTCCGGGGTCCAATTCCGACCTCTACTCCACGTAAGATTGAGTCAACCACTAAAACACACAAAAAAAAAATCCAGACTTTAGAATCAACGAACTTTTCAAATTGCCGAAGAAAATGCCGGCAACAGACGGAGAAACTGTTCCGACCTGCACTGACTAGGGAAGTATGCTATCAAAGGCATACACCAGGGCTGTAATCAATATGAGTCATGCAAACAAGCTTTCAAAACCGGATGAAAATAGCTGAGTGGTGTGCGGTAACCTCATTCATTAAACAATGCAATTTGATTATCAGAACACTGGAGTCCATTTAACTGTACCTAAGTGCTGTCACAAGGAGTGGAGATACAATGGCAATTCACATTGATCTCGCTTTTGTCCCCGCTTAAATGTCTCGCTACACGGCCACCAACTAATCGTCTGGGAGCAGAGATTTAAAATTCTTTCACAATTATACAGATCAGACAATCACAAGAATCAGGTCAAACACACACACAGCTTTTCACTGTTTGGAGAAAAGAAATCTTTCCACACAAAAATATTTCCAAGTCATTAAACCTAGATAAAACACATTCACTGAAGGCTCTGACTGTAGACCTGTTGAATCAATAGCAGTAAACTCTCCTCCAGTCTACAATGTGGCTGGCCGGTTGATAGTGTCGTTATCTGCTGCTAACTGTGATTGCACATGCTCAGCATAGCCCGCCCCTCAGTGTAATGCTTGTTTGCTATGGACAGATGATAATTTGATGACTGCCTCTAGGGCTTAGCCAAAAGGTGAAGGTCAAACCACACAAAGAAAAACAAGATGGCTACCTAAGGCCTTTTTTCAGATCATGCCTATGTGTTCTCGATCACAATTTTTAATTAATGAGGCAATGCATGATAGATGAGATTGTATATCATTACTGTGATGAATATTTCCCATTTTTAAATGTCATGTGTTAGACATAACACACTCCAGTGATCCTGTCTCTTTTTACTCCATTTCCTTCTGAGCTATTTTTGACTACCATAACCTTCAATGACTATATACTGGTTGTTAAAATAGGTGCATAATAAAAAAGAAACATCTTTAGTGGAAAAAACTTCTCTGATAAGCTTCTATGGAATTCACCAATGCACTGCTCAAAGAGAATCAAAGAACTAAGAGGTTAATATTTTATGACTATAGAAAGTTTGTGAAAGAGAAAAAGTATAAGGACTCCATTGATGACGGTCTGGTGGCTGACATCTCCGTCGATTACCACTTCTGTTCCAATCCGTCATCTGCCATTAAATCTCCTGATCCATATTGATTTTTTCCTTTGTGACATTCTTGGCTTCATTAAAAACCTGCCTTTAGAGTTCCTTCCAAACAGTGTACCGTAGATACATAGATATTCAGCCATTGATTCCGATTCACGACTCTGTTGACGGAATCAATACCAGGCTCTGCGTCTGATGAATTTCTATCGGCTGGAATTCCCTCTATGGCTTTGAGACAAGATCGTTTTTCGATATTGCAGTCACAAGGGATCAGGGCGAATGTAATTAAATTGGGTTATATTCCATCGCAAATAAAAGAAACGGTGTCCTTTGTTGAACCCAAACAAAATACATCGAGCCCTGCAGTAGCATCAGTTAATGGGGATAGATGGTGTAGCAGACGCAGAGACTGATAGAATGGTCGCTGTCTGAAGAAACAGGACCCCCAATCCCAGAACAAAGCCGACTCGGAGTCGAAGCACTCAATCCCCGCAAAGATTACAACTTACACAATTCTGCAACTGCGCTCTTGCAAAAAATGGCAAAGATTTTTTTAACCACCTTTTTAAAAACATATACAAAACATTAAATCAATCTAAATAATGTTACGACTATGTAAGCATTATGAATGAGGACACGAGATCCTACAGTCATCAATCTTCTAGCCCTCTGTTTAGGGACATGTGTTGCACGCACTGGGATAAGATTAATTGTTCAAACAGACACAAGCCGTTTTAACCATACACTGATTTCTGGGAGACCCAGGGATTATAACATGTACTATAACTACAGGCATTGATCCCTGGGTGTTTCCTTTCTTAAACTGCAAAAGCAAAAGTGATCCTAAAGTGACACCATGTGTAGCAGAGACAGGTAATAATCCCTCAAAATCACCATTGCTTCAAAGCAAGGCAAACTATAGACAAGCTAATCCCATATACAACTAGAGACCCTGTTTTCCATGCCTTAGACTAACCAACTACAGACCCTGATGTTTTCTATGACAAACACTAACCAACTACAGACAGTGCTCCCAAACTCTGGTCACTACAACATTCCCTGTCTTACTTATCCCTGTATGTTGTTTTGTAGAATTCCCTCACATACACTCTAAAAAGGTTTCCTTAATACATACAGACAGAATTTTCATAAAGAAAATAAAGTGATCCCCAAAACACCCACCCATCATATGATCAGACAAACCTGCCATACTTGGAACAGATTTAGAAAACAAATTGCAGAATGTGGCTTATGCACGTGTTTCAATGCTTCTTACATGAAAACATATAATTCACCGTCTGAACAATGTGTTTAAATCTTGATCTTTTAATCAGGTGTCTCTTGGCTTTGAAAATATCTATGTCCTTAGACCACAAAGAAGCCTCTAGCACCCCAATCTGAAGTAATGAAACACTTAATTCTTTCTCTCCTCTTCTCTCTCTTCTCTTTCTCTCACTCAAATATTAATTAAAATGAGTTCCGGAATATCAAATATCTGAGCTGGGTGGCTAGGTATATAACTTGAGGGTTTGTTGTCTGGATTTTAATGGCTGGAGAGATGACAGTGATAAACTGTGGATCAAATACACAGAGAGGAGATAAGATCAGCTACTACGCCATGCCTTACAGGGGGTATCCATGTCAGTGTGGACCTGACCACAGCTGTTAGAACATCCTCCACAAGTAAACCCTACATGTATACATAAGTAATTCCTACATGTATACATTCTGTACATCCACGACTCTGTTGGTTTCTATTACACATATACCACACTAACATCCTATCCATGCTATATCTTGCCATATGTATGAGATCTACCGGTATTAGAGACCAGCCATTCTTCACCAGGTCTGCATCTCTACATCCTATATCAGACCAATGACATGTAAACATTGACTGAAATTTAATTTTAAAAAAAAAACAACACCTAAAAACGAACCACAAAGTAACCACATAACTATCAACAAAGCTTCACCCAGGAGTAGAGAAACCAAACAAAACATAACACACTCTCCCCCTAAACAAACAAAAACAAACCCCAAAGCCCTCCATGTATAAGGCATATTTTGAGTGTTTTCCTCATGATAAATGTCCTCATTAACATTGAGGGTAATAAGGCTGATGTCAGCTGACTAGAATTGTCTAAATAGGTGACTGGTACAGTGTGGTGTTTACTGAGGAGATACAACAGAGAGAAACACCACATTCCTGGCCTGGAGTGGACACCTAGGATCTTGTTATCAGGGCTAATGGGACTGGCTTAACACAGAGAGACCTGTATTCGTGGGGACTCCTACTTATGTCAAGATAAAGGACATGGGACCAGAATACAGAGATACAAGTGACCCGCATGTATACACGTGAAGGTACTACATAATACACAGTACTGTAGTAATCTACACCGACACTGTAATACTGCATGCACTGACAACTCAATATTTTTCCCCACTAAACAAATGTGATACCGTAACTGATAGTTATTTAAAAGGCACCAACCAAAGTATAACATTGTCCACTCAGATCTTTGGGACAGTAAAAGGATAGGCTTTCAATTGTTGGCAATATGGTTAGGTTTGTTTATATACTGCAATGTAACAGATAGAAATTTGAAGGCAACAAAGAATAACACTACACTCTCTGAGACCCCCAGAGAAAGTAAAGGATTGGTCTCCAACTGTTGGGGGGTATGGAGGTTTGTGTACCCCTGATCAAAGACAGAGAGGCGGAGAAAGGAGAGATTTACAGCACTCAAAGGACTGAACAAATCAGTGCAAAGATAGAGTGGGAATTTGTTTATTGACATACACCAAACACAGCATTCAGACATGGCTGACACAGGAGAGTTTGGACAGCTTATCGCTGGCCCTGATTCATCAGTGACTGAGCCTGGCTGAGCTGTTCTGTAGCAGTAACCTTCAAAGTCTGACCTAGAGGACAGCACGCTGTACAAAGCTACACACAGATGTTCAGAGGGAACTCAAAGTTAGCCAACTCTGGTTCAAGCTCTCACTGCACAGAAACCAGAGAATGTTTCTTTGTTCTCAGGCCTGGCACGCTGTTTGAGTGGTATTAGTGCAAATCACTCTAACTGGCAGAATCTGGAAGGATGCCCACTGTAAACAGGCAGGAATGTTGTTATGCTTTCTCTTCTACAAGTAGCTTGTGCATGTTAATTCTATACCGCCATAATCCATAACTCCCCCCCTTGTCTGTATCCCGACTTTGTATGACTGTGTGTAACAGTATACATGTGTGCCTTGTTGTTTCCCTGACCCCCTGAACCCCAGTGTTATTTCAATATCTGCTGGTACTGTGAAAATATTATATGTCTTCCCCACCCACTCAGTGTCAGCTTAAAAAGCAAAAATTACGTAATTCTGCCATTTTCACTAGTCAATAAATATTTGGGTCAGGAAACAGGAAGCTGCCTTGGATCTTTTGACACCGGAGCGAATTATCTCCAGCTGATAGCGGCTCGTTTAATCGATGGCCACTAGCTTTATTAATGACGTGATTCACCTTATGGATTTCCAATTCATCATCCGACATTGGAGGAATAAGAAATAACAAAATCCCCGACTGAAGTCAAACAAATGTCTCAGATTGATGTTTTCCATTTTAAACAATTTCATAATATTCAAGTAATACACATGTAGATGACCTTGTAAGTGTTCAAGGTCTGACTCACAGACCAAAGGATCAGAGCAATCTCCCTCCATGTACTCCTAGTCAGAGGGGTGACCCAAATAACATTATCATACACAATAGGTGAGTGCAAATATTTACATAATCAGATACAAAAGGAGAACATTTAATATGCAAATAGAAGGAAATCATGTATACTGGGGCTTCATAAAGAATTAATAAATCTTTCCCTTTCTGACTGTGTGTGTGTGTGTAAGTCATAAATCGTGGCAGCACAGCTGCCCTGTCAACTATAGTAGAACCCGAAATATCAGTGAGATCTTCCGCTGATAGAGAATCTAAACACAAAGTCAAGTGGACAGTAAAATGGAGGATGATCTTCTTACCTCCATCATCAAGCAGGCGCATCTGAATCAGGGCTGGGTCCTCATTGTGCTCCTCTAGTACTGTGTCATCTGTCAGCGATAGAGTCTGTAACAAAAAGATCATATACTTAGTAATCAGTACCAAACCAGTGTTTGTTAGGGGTAAAGTCTGTAAAAACAAGATCATACAATTAGTATTTCAGCGATAGAGTCTGTAATACAAGATCATACAATTAGTACCAGACTATTGTGTACAGTACGTATGTCAACCATGGAGTTGTTACCCAATCCATTTGAATTTCAATAAAATGTTTAAATCAAATGGAGTCTGGAAAAAAAAAAACCCAGCTCAAACTATCAGTCCCAGACAATCAGGACTTAACTAAACACTAAACCCAGGCAGTAACTCCATCACAACTATGTTTTGAAATCCCACAATGCCCTCCTTTGACATGACTTTGTTCAATGTCCTGTTGCTATTCTATGACTTTCTCCAGTAATACATGTTGTGCTAACTTTGACTTGTTCCATAGATTTTACTGAATGCAAAATTCTTGAATCTGTGCCTGCAAAGATTGGAGATAACAGCCTAGTATGACTTGATTATTTTTTGTGTGGTAACTTTTGTTGAGTATGACCTCATCAGAAACTGCAGTCCAATATGATTTGTTTATACGATACTAATGTATTGTTGATGTTTGTTACCTTGTACAAAAATATCCAGTGCCTGGAAAAACATGTATAGAACTGATATCGTCGTCCAATGTGTGTCATCAATCCTTATTTGTTCAGAATTTATCGTTATTGTCTGGAATCCGATAATATGTACTATTTCTATGTGTAAAATTGATCCAATATATTGGCAAAACATTTACATAACTGTTAATTACTGAAAAGATGTGTCATTCATTTTCATGTATTTAATGTAACAAACACACATTACTCATTCATCAGGCTCATGTTGCTATATCTTAATGGTGAACATAATATCAACACAAATAGTGAACAGAACATCAACACATTGTGAAAGAAAATATAAATCACACAGCAGACAAATTGTTTTCATCAGATTCCGATTCACGGCCCACACAAATCATAAATCAGATGATGTCAAACTAAACATGCCTGTGCTTGGCGGGATATAATGCTACACATTGTGTGTGTGTGTGTTTGTGTGTGTGTGTGTGTGTGTGTGTGGGGGGGGGGTAGTAGATTCACAAGATGTGTGATATGTTGGAGTGCTATACTTTGAGGGGGTCTTGAATCAGAGGGGGATTCACAAGATGTGTAGCTACTTGTAATTACAGAGGGTTGCCACATACAGCTCTCCTCAGCTCCAATTACCCCAAGCCAAGAAAGACTCCCTCCACATCAATTCTATCAACTCAGGGCACTGAGTTAATGCAGGTGCAGAAGTAGCTGTACTCTCACCTACAAGCCACAACTCCTGGGTTCAAGACCCACAAAGAAACTGTACTTTCATCTGCATCCAGCAATTCTTGGTTCAACCTTGAAGACCGTAGGTATGTTGGGGGGAGGGGGGTGGGGAGAGAGAGAAAGGAGAGAGAGAGAGAGAGAGGAGAATCTACTAGTCTCACACTGCTTAGATTGTTGTTGGCAGAGATTTGTACACAGGTGAAAACTGTTCATAAAGCATCTCCAGCCCCATTAACGAGGAATTTGAAGAAAGCAGCTGCCAACTTACTAGGAAATGAGGTTGTCTTAAGGGGGAGGGGGTAGGAGGTCTGAATGTTTGAAGAAATCTTTATTGTGGTAGTCTAAACAGACTAAAGCTCTGTGAAATCTTCGTGACCCTTGCATTAAATTATCCTGGCTACGTGACCTTCACCTTTAAATCCTCTGCTGCTATTATTATTTTTTGTCAAGCTTCCAAGAAAACAAATATTTTTGCTGGCTGAGTGGGAATGCGCTGGATAGGTAAACAGTTATCTAGAAATCAATATGGTCACAGCTAACAAAGTACATTCATCGGGCAATTAACCCAAGGAGAACAGTATATCTGGGGGGGACGTCTAGATCATTCGTTTACAGATTCCTTTTTATTGCTAGACAGATCAGTGGGTAGCCACTGACTCATCCCACTCTAATTGACTGATGGCGGTGGCTCCCATTGACCGAAGGCAGTGGCTCCCATTGATCAGTGTTGGTGGTTCCCATTAACAGATGGCTGTGCTACCATAGATCAGTGGTGGTGCCTCTACACTAGAACATCTGTGTCAGGACGTGCACTCATTAAGGGACCTAGTCAGATTAATGTGGTAATAAAAGTCCATTCTCAATATAATTCTCTTCAGACCCATAGGCCTCACTAATGGCTGACTCTTCACCGTCGTGCATTAAGCCAGAGTTAGCAGTGTGTACGTGTTATGGAGGTTTGAATGGTGCTCTTACGTAATGTTATTCAAGTCTTCCAAAGACTGCACAATAAATTGATAATGAGAAATTGTTAATGAGAAATGAGAAAAAAAAAATCCCAAAGAATGATAATGATGGGAAGTCTTAGACTGGTGTTAATTAAATCCTGAGGTGCGTACAATAATTTAATTTCAGATCACGAAAATGTAAAAAAAAAATCCTACGTTAGAGTTACCATGGAAACCACTTTACAGGTGAATTCCACTGAATTCCAATTCCTGCCCCAAACCAATACATTATCAAACAAAAACTGTTGTGAGATAGAACTGCCAGCTTTATTCAGGTGTGTGACAAAGATTTACCTGAGCTAGTGTACTGAGGTGAAAACTAAAGCAGAGGAGAGTTTCATTTTAAATTCACCACTTGTGTAAAAGGAGATGGGCTGATAGAACATGCGGTTTAAAAAGCTCATCTTGACAGCTTATTCTGGGAAATGACTACATGCACTAGAGACTGCATACTATTTACATCCCCCCTAGCCATCCACTTGTGTATTACAATCCTATTATGTTCTGCACTCTTCAGTTTCTATAAGAAGCACAACATAGCCAGACATTGAAATGTTTGTCAAGTCCCCCAAAGGCCTTATAATCAAAGTAGAAAAATTTCCTGTTGTCTCTGATTTGACGGTGTGTGAGCCAAGATTGTGTGATTGGGGTCAGAGTTCTCTCCATCCCATTAAACACCATCCCCCGACAACCAGGTCAGGCACTGCTTTAACATCAAAGCTCAGTGTGGGCCCACATAAAGGGACCACTATATGCAGGGTCCCCCAGGGGAATAGTTATGGTGGAAGCCAGTAATCGGAGCCCAGAGCTGTTCTGTTAATGGTCTAAGCCTGTGTATTGATTTCATGGTCCACAGAGGGCCAGCTCACCATTATCAAAGACAAGCAGTTAATGGACAAGTCCTGGCACCAATACAGAGACAAT
The DNA here is from genome assembly GCA_016163765.1 of Magallana hongkongensis. Lineage (NCBI taxonomy): Eukaryota > Metazoa > Mollusca > Bivalvia > Ostreida > Ostreidae > Magallana > Magallana hongkongensis. The sequence continues at coordinate 1,235,741 of WFKH01010211.1, forward strand.
CTCCACTCCCCCAGTCAGACATCTCACAGAAACCAATAGTTAACAGTGTGTGTGTGTGTCTAAACATTAAATAGGGGGGCACTGGGGATGGTAAACCACTGCTCACACCACAAAGAAAATGAACAATCAGCAATTAAGGTAGATGCTTAATCATATTTACATGAAGTAGCAATGCTTACACATCTAGATCTCCAAATGACATACAACAGCAGTGTTTATACATACAGAATACAACAGCAGTGTTTATACATACAGAATACAACAGCAGTGTTTATACATACAGAATACAACAGCAGTGTTTATACACACAGAATACAACAGCAGTG